>JAQNCA010000008.1:9090659-9113608 GCA_029783725.1 Acanthurus tractus
CACTTACCACAACTATGTACAACACAAGAAAAGTAAATGATATTGTGAATGTAAAATAAATATATATATATATATATATATAAATACATATAAAGGAACGTAACATTAATTAAGAAAAATATGGCCAAAGATGAAAAATTACTTTTTTAGTTCACAAATCAACAAACAACAAACAAGGAGAAAGAAATTTTAAAAAACTGTTATTTTGGTTTTGAATGGAGCATAGAATTGAAACTTTCATAGTAAATAAAAGAAAAAAGAATCCTGCAAAAATTTGAATGTTTCTTTTTTATCTTAATGGTTAGAAGAGTTCTTTGCAGTAACTGGAGGCACCTTAAAAACAACAACAAGTGCTATTGAACGACTCTCTGGGTTTTTCTCAAAGATCTTGGATTTTTGTTTCAGGAAAAAAAATACAGCAAGTATTATTTACAAGTATACAGCTTGACTCAAATGCAGTAATAATACATGAAAGGCACAACGTGGTGCTGTTGCAGAGCAGATAAACACACACACACACTAACTTCTTTAAGTCTTTAGACAATTTGGACTATTTCTGCAAAAAAAACAAACAAAATAAGTGGCGCAGGTTTGCTGTTTTCTTAATTTCACTCACCTCAGAGAACAACAAAAAAACTCCAGTGCACATACTAAGTTACTAACTTATCACAGCTGCCCTTTCTAGTCTAAATGTCATGATGCTACTTAACCACAAGCTGTTATCATGATTAATTGATAAGCACTCCTACTGACACATCAGGGCTTAATTCCCATGTTTTCTATTCCGCGTTCTCTGGTTGTTATTTCAGGAAGAGAAGAAGAAAAAAAGGGGTCATAAAAACAGCCGATAAATGTGGGAAAATATTCAAGGCATCTGATTAATCAGCATAACCAGGCAAACAGAGCCTGTCCAGGCCGTGACATCTATTTACCTTAAAAATAAGAGGTCACAGCTGTATGAGATGCTAACTAGTTAGGCTGCCTACTTCAGTGAGAAATCTGAGGTTGCTAGCTCAAGTGTGGGAACAGATTAAGAGGAGGAGGATCTGATTAAAGCGGCTCTGTAAGCGAAAACAGATAAGTATTATGAGGTAGAACGTTTCTACACTGTGTTAAGCGAGAGGAGAGGCAGAGGATGGAGAGGAATTACCAGAGGGGTAAAAATATCTTGCGTTTTCTATGTTGGGCTGATGATAAAAAACGAGTATGGCAAAGAAATTCAGGGCCCTGAGGCAAAAGAAAACAATTTGAGAAGATTGCAGGACAGGAGCTCACTGACAGGAGTTTCTTTTTCTCTTTTCTTTTTTTTTTTTGGTGAGAGAATATTCAAACAGACAGTCAAAGCCTTTCTGTCTTTGGCAGCGAGAGAAAGCCCCCTCCATGTGTCGCATTGAAGATGGCTGAAGAGCAGCAGAATTATGACGGAAACTTGGGTGTTGGAGTAAAATCAGCTCACTGCTGCCTGTCAGGCTACCAGCTGACAACTGTGGCAGAGCGGCGAAAAAGTCCAGATTGTCAACAGTTTACGAGGAACCAAAAAAGATTAATACAATCTTATGACTCCTATGTCTCTCCATTTCTGCTCAAATCTGACAATTCCAGCAGAGGGTGCGTATCTTTATGGCATTTCATATGGAGGAGGGCGAGGAAATCCTGTGAGGGGCAATGAGTCAGTGAGCCGGACTTATCTTGTTCTATCAAGTGTGCAGCCTCAGACATTTCATTAACTGAAGCTCTGCTCTCTCCACTGCATTATGGGGGTTTTTTTTTCCTGTCAAGATGGGAAACCGTATTCAAGAGCCTGCAGTTCAATATAATGTCTGTGAAGATAGTGGCCTCCGATCATACCTCTGCTACATTACAGTCTCCAAATATTAAGTGCATCCTCTGTTCTGACAGCTAAGATGGAGGAAAGCTGTCACAGCACAGGAATCCACACAGGCATGTCTTGATTTTTTTTTTTTTTAGCTATTTGTTCAAAAATAAGCAAGCAGACCAAAAGTCAAGTGAAAGTGGGACACTTTTAGGCAAATCTGGTTTTAACCATAGCGCAAATGTACTTGTTCCAGTACATAAAATCGAAGATCAGCTCTGAATATCTATTATTTGTGTAACGCCCACCACCACCACCACCACCCCCATGCACACTCACACCCGCAGTCTGTGCAGGTGTTCAATGTGCAACACCCAGAGCTAGCTAATTAGCAAACTGCAGGTACCAATGAAAGTCTGGCCTGCTCCACAGACGCTGAGGCCCCTTCGCTGACTTCCCCTTTTAGAGGCTTTGCAGTGATTTTATTTGAAATTCTCTTGAAAACAAATTGTACGAATGAACAATATTCTGCTTAGTGTGGGCTATCACTTCTTTCGATTATGCATTTTGTACAGTGATGTTAAAGGTAATGTTTTATCCTTTATTATATGAAAAAAAGCATCTTGCACATGGAACAAAATGAACCATTATGACCATTGGAAAAAGAGTACCATTTTTACATTGGCAATTCATCGCAAAAGCATTTACATGCCAGTCAGCAGTTATTTAGTGCAAAAAAATATGTTAAAAATGCAAGTTTTAATTGCTAATTCATGCCACCGGTGGGAAACTTGCATTTATACAAACTTAAAAATACAATGAGTGGCACAAAATGCCTATTATGTACTATGCAAATTCAGCTAATGACACATAAGGCCTCAT
This sequence comes from Acanthurus tractus, assembly GCA_029783725.1. Classification (NCBI taxonomy): domain Eukaryota; kingdom Metazoa; phylum Chordata; class Actinopteri; order Acanthuriformes; family Acanthuridae; genus Acanthurus; species Acanthurus tractus. The sequence goes on from JAQNCA010000008.1 coordinate 9,093,355, forward strand.
TTCCTGCAAAGATCAGGGTGCATAATCAGAGCTTCTGATGTGGAAACTCTCCATAAATTGTCTCATCAAACATCCATCGGGCTAATGCTGGCAGAGAGGGGAGGGGAGCTTCCGGTACAGCAAGCAAATCCCAAAAGTAGCTCATTTTGTTTTTTCGCTAAATTTCCTAAACGGGTTCCACATCTTTAGAAGACTGCCTTTCAAATAAGCTGGCAGAACTATGAATTAAAAACATTACCAGGCTGTTCTTTTACTTTTTGACCTGCACGCTGATGTCCCACTTTCACTGAACTCACCACTGTGTCTTCAGAGGTCATTTGGCCTGCAATGCATCTCCTAAAAAAAAAACAAAAAAAAACAACTCAGCAAGATGCTGAACCTGCTGGGCACCGGGACCCCTGAGAAATGCTGATGAGTTTCAGCAGTGTTAGCACCTGGTGTGGACCCTGCTGCCTGTGTTGTAGGAGAACACTCAGGCCGTGAGGTGGACAACCAGCTGTGAGCCATGCTGTCACCAACGCTTCACTGTGAGATGGGCCACATAATTAATTGAAACACTGAAACTTTGGTAAGAAGTGTCACAGTTTCTGTCCACGTGTGTGTGTGTGTGTGTGCGCGTGTGTGTTTGTGTGTGTGCAAAAACTCACCCAAAAACACAGGACTTTCTTACGATGAAATCTTAGGAGCTTAGTCACATCTGAGGATGCAGACTGGATCCGGTGGGTTTTCCAGGGCACTTGGGAAGGTGCTGAGGTTCCAGGTTTACTTTCTTTTTGGGACAAAGGTAGAATCAGTTTGTGCAGACCTGAGAGATGGTTTCCAAATAGAAAGGCCAGTGTTGTCCTCTTTGAAAGCTAGTTGTATTTTAATCATTAGGGCCAATTTTTTTGTTTTCTGATGTGTTCAACGTGGGCAGCTCCTCCTGTTCTCAACTATGCTGCAAGGGTGTCCATACCTGCCTTTTGTCAGGTGTGAAGGCTGTGGAAAGAAAACGTGAAGCAGGCTGTCACAGGGCTCCCCGTCACCTTCAGCTCAGTCCATCACTGAAGCCAAAGCTTGCCTGTCAGCAGCAGCGGCGGCTCTGTTGTGCAGCTCAGCAGCTCTCCTCTGCTTCTTCTCCCTCTCTTCTTCCTCGGCTCCCTGTCCACCAACTCTAATGCAATCCAGGAACTGAGATGTGATCCCAATGCAGCTTCCTCGGTAATAAAGAGAATCTCTTCTGAGGACGGTTTTTGTCATCTTAATTGTTTGTTCTGGGCACATGTGACTTCAAACAGCCCCTGCGTCGCTTTATTATCTGGGAGTAATATGAACTCCTGTCAGCGCGTCTGGCGTAACGATCCACAGAGCCAATTAGTCCATCATTTGTCACTGCTTTTTCTTTTTTTTGCATTTAAAATACTCTACAGAGATTCACGACACCACAAGGATTCTGTGTAAGGATTGCAACTACTGCACGCTGCACACACTGATATTAAAATGGGGATAATTGTCAAGGTGATGCCTGTGGGCTATACCAACTCTCAGCAGCACGCAAACCCACTGCACACTGCGCGCACTAAAAGCCCCAGAAGCGCAGAAATAAACATCCCAAAGGTATTTACAGGCGAAATCCCGATGATGTGCAGCAGCAGCAGCAGCATCTGAGAAATATTTGATTCGTGCACATTTTTTTTTGACGCGCTCCTCGCTTCTAGCTTGGGTGATTTAATCTTGGAAAGCGTCTGTAGTTCACCCTGCGTGGCATAACGACGTCCCCATAATCCAGAAATTCATAGCGAGGGTAACAAAAAAAAGAGAGAGAGGGGGGAAATCCGGTGCCAAATTGACGCTGTGTCCTTTTGAGCTCGTGCAGTCCGTCACACCTAATTTTGATTTGACGGCGGTGCGTGAAAAAAGGTGCTCGGTAAATGGAGAAGTCTCTCCCTTGAGGGCGGAGATAGTGCGTAAGATAGACAGAAACAGAAACCAACGCCTCCAAAGGCAGGCGAGTCCGCCCCGCGCTGTACCATCTCTGGAGTTTGTAACATCCGAAAATAAAACGAAGCGATGACGGCCGGCCGCCCACTGCGCCGAATAATTACGACGGGAACGCGGTTGGGGAGTATCACAAAGTTCACTTAAGTTACTTCTTGAATATGTATAGTGGGCTTCATGTTTCACACAGGAGCTTTTGCCTTGTAATAACACCAGTTATCATAGCAGTCAAATTTGCACACACGAAAAAAATCTCCATAAACTTATTTTTAGCCCGTATGGAGTGGGCAGGTGATGCTATTTATGGTTTTTGGAAGCGTCAGAATATGCACAAGGCAATATTTCACGTAAACAACGTTCTGGTAAAATTAGGGGTTAGAGAAGGACAACAGCAGAGTTAGATGGTCATTGGCACATTACAGGATTTCAGGTAGCAAGACCCCTAGAGGCCCTTGAGAAAACCCCGCTTTCACTGAGGAGAAATTGGTTTGTGGTAGCCTAATTGTATCATGGTTTTTGGAATATAATTTGCATAATAAAACTAAGTCGAAATGATAAGAAAGGCAACTTAAGTGCCAATCTTGTTGCCTTCAGAGTGTCAGTATGTTTTATCTCAGCAGATACTGCCTGCATGGTGCATAATCCTAAATTAGTTTGATATAGATCTGCATAGGAATAATGCCTCTATAGCAGACTAATCCGGTCAAAGAAAAGCATTTAAAGACTCCTTTAGATTTTTCAAGTGTCCTAACACACTATTCGCATGCCCACGTGTGCATATGAAAGAGTTACTGGTCCTTGTGATTATTTCTCCAGCTCACACTGGCCGCAGGGAACGATCAAAATGGAAGCAGCAGAGGGAGAGATATGTTAGAAACACAGTGTTCCTGTTACAATGTAATCACTGGCAATGTGCAGTTTGCATATGATTAGCCACTGTAGCACCTTGCCAGATTACATTGCATCACGTTGCTGCAAAAGTTGAGTCAGGTTCAACTTTTTTTTTCTTTTTTTTTCTGCCAGACCATCCTACGATTTCCTGCATTCCACGAAACACCAACTTAATTTGTGTTTGATCAATGTTTCCTCTCTAGAAGAGTCATTTTTGCACAAATTGAAAGCTCTGGACTCCTTTCTTCACTTCATACATTAAATTCACAGAAAGTGTACAGATGAATCAAAAAACCTTGGGACTCATTAATGTACATATGGCCTTGTGAGATCTGTTCAATGACAGGCTTGAAAAAATGTGAACCTGCCCTTTTTGGTACATTCTTGCTCATAGAATATCAAAGTGTATAGGTGACTCATTTGTATTTTTATACTCTGTATTAAGTTTAATGTTGGTCACTCATAAAAAGGTCAGGAAGTCCAACAAAAACACTGTGCTTAAAGGTGCAGATGAGTGGAGCCATCAGCCGTTGTCCTGCTCCAAAGCAGTTTTATTTATGATAATTATCATGTAAACATGTTACATAAATGTTTATTGCCAATTGTTAATTTCTGAATGTGTCATAGATCATTTCGTGGGCATATATAAAGAAGGCGTTGCATAAATCCCAAATAAAGAAGGTGTAGCCCGGATATGTTTTGTTTCTAATCTTCTGTTTCTGTATCACAAATATGAGGCTGGTGATAAATCGTGGATATTAAATTGTTTGGAAACTGAGACGTGGGTACTGATAACCTTTTCCTATGGTGTTAATCCTCTGAATGAATCATTAAGGGTTGGTCCTGTTAAAAATACACAGACAAAGAGGATAAACCCACTGCATAAAAACAGAAAAACAGATCAACATTTGTTTGTCGTCATATTCCATCCTGTTTATAGACTGTGACATGGCTGCGCTTTGCACTTTGTAAAATGTTGGTCACATCAGAGTCTCTCAAATTATTTATCATCTTGCAGTTTTCTTTTGGTAGAAAGTGGAGTTTGTGCAGATTTTCTCTATGCTTGCCTTATTAGGATTTCAAGTGCAATCCAGCTGCATCCAACAAGAGCAAAGAGCAAAGTGTAGGAAGCAAGAAAAGATTTGATAAAACCAGATGAAGGTGAAGCAAACATGAGTGATGTAACTGGGTGTCAAAGAATAACCTGGGACACTAGAAAGGCACATGCAGCCTCCAAAAATACACAAAAAAATATAAACTGGAAATGACACATCCCCACTTTTTTACTCTCAATCCTTACACACACACACACACACGCACGCATGTACACACACACACACACGTGCACACACACACACACACACATAGATCTCCATGGAAACTGATAAAAGAATAGCTAGTGTGTGTAAAAAAAAACGATTGACAAAGCATGAACAAGAAACTGGATGGTCAGCAAGAAACAAATTTTGTGAGAAAAATCCAGGAGGATTTGAGGGATCTCAGCAGCACAAAAACAGGGTGACAGCCGTAAATTATGATTTATTATCTGAGTGACTTATTACATGAACCCACAAAGAGTCCAGTCTATAGTGCTCTCAACCCATTTTTAACTTCCTGTCAGTTTCCTGCCATTTTTTTTAATTTTAGCTCTGTTACAAGCCATGCATTTAATGTAAGCGTCTGGTTCAAACTGCAAAATTGGCTGATGCAACGATGCGAATCCAGCAAAAAAAAGAAAAAAAAAGGACCAAAAAACCAAGCAGGAGAAGGGAGAAGATTTGAGTAAATATGAAGGAATGAAAGTTACTCGGATGTTGCAGATAGCAGAACAGAGAGGGTGGGCAACAGAAGAGGGGAGAGGACAAGGGAAGGAGTACAGCACAGAGAACAGCACAGTACACCACCTACACTCGTCTCCATGGCAACTACCACACTAGAACGAGTGATAATGCAGTTCCCTCTCTTCCTATTCTGAAAACTGTTCAATTGGTACCATATGCACTGTGCAGTATGTGGGAGACAAAGCTCTCAGTATTCTGTTGTTGCAGATGATATGAGAAATGTTATGCCCCTAAAACGCCACCATCTTAATGTTTTGTCTGCATACGTTAACATCAGTCTATCCACCAGAGATGCTCGCTTGGCCTGACACTGCATTCATCATCATGGCTTTAAGGGATAACTTGTTATTTTTGAATTAATGTGTTTTTTTTCTCTCTCTCTCTCTCTTTCTCTCTCTCTCTCTTCCTTTTTCGCACACTGTGTGGGCAGCAGTTGCTTTCAAAGAACAAGTATTGAGGTTGATAGAATTGAAAAGGCATGATAAAAAATTTTTTTTTTCTCCCTCTCAATCTAGTTCCTGCTGCTGTTGCAGTTGCTTGCTAGTGAGAATGTAAAGTGACACCATAACAAATCAAAACCTTTATACTCCGTTTTTGTGCAGAGTGTTCTTTGAATATCCGTGTCCTCAAAAAGTGGAGATACCAGCGTGCTGAATGCAGTTTGACCCAGGGCATCGCTGTGGAAGAGAGTGACAACAACGTGCTGTTGACAATGCACCAAGTGTGTGAACTACGTGTGCTGAATTACTGTATATGTCTCAAAGCAGAAATGGCCCAGTGAAATTACTGAAGACAATGTAGTCTTTGCTACACCCACCTCTCCTTTTTTTAGCCATCCATCCATGAGCTTTTTATCCTATTCTGGGTTCATATCTCCAAAGTGCTGGTTTATCTGCCAAAGCAGCACAATATACTTAACTAATACAAAAAAAAAGATAAATCAAGTCTGTGGTTTTTGATCAGATCAGTCTGAGAGGATTTTCTTTGTCCCATTCTTTAACGTTTTATGTGAATTTGTTAGGCAGACAGTCGTGATTAACCCAAAGAACAATCAGTCTGTCGCTGACAACTCAGCATGTGACAAATATAGAGCAAGTAAGACAAGAAACATCGCTTGTCGGACAGCCAGGAAAACTTCCAGATGGCTGATCTGCCTCCTCTCTTCTCTTCACCAGCAGTTTGTAGCACAACGGAAAGCATTTGATTGCTTGGAAAGTGAAGTAGACTTGATCTTTATCACTGCTGTCATTTGAGCAGCCTGGTTTTTGTAGAAACAGTCTGTACGTTAAATGTGACATTTCAGTCTTCATAAATGTCATCATTTCATTTCAGTCTTCATAACTAACTTTCGGAGTTCAGTGTTTGTTCTATGAAAACAGGTGATGTGCTAAAGAAGTATGAAGTCTTAAAATGAAACGTAATGCTGTCTAATATCTTGTTTTATCAAATTATCACATTCCTGAAGAAAGTTTTTGTCTTCATTTGTGGTAGAAAATGTGACTTTTAGATAATCAAGATTTTTATTTCTTACATTTCTCAAATATTATCTATTTTTTTCTACTTCTGATTCAAACTATGCATTGGTCAGTTCATCCTGGATGCTATTGCTCCTCTTTAAGTTGTAATAAAAGGGTTTGTATCTTTTTATCAGCCAACAGACAGCCTAACTTTACAAGCTATTTGAATTGAGCATGTTCTCAAAGGTCAGGAATCAGGGATGACTTATACATGATATCATGCAAATGCATTTACTCTGTTTGTTTGTTTGTTTTTTTTTTATCAAAGACCAGCTGACAGGTAAAGAATTCCCCGAAGCTCGAGCTTTTTTGCATCAGCGTCCTGGTTATTTATGACACAGAACAAAGATGCAGTTGACTGCTTAGTGAGATGCTCTGCTCAACATCATCAGGACATTACAGGAACAGCAGGAGAAAATCCGCTTGAGTGCAACATGAACATTTGGCAGCAAAGTCGCAACAGAATTTTGGGAGCTTTCAGGCAAAAAAGGTAGAAATTTCTGCCTGAGCCATCTGCTGAGGGCTAAACTGACATGAAGGCAGCCTCAGCAGGATTTGCACCTGAAACTCCAAAGGAATTCCAGGTTGAATTCATCAGTCAGCCATTACGCTGTCATCCTCACTGATCGTGTTCCCAGCTGAAGCGTGAAAGTCAAAACTGACACACTGCAGCTGAAAAACACACTCATACTTTTTTCTAATGATATAATCAGTGTGAAAGGTACTTATTGTATTACAGAATCATGATTTTTTACTCTTGACTAATGTAGGCAATTATATGTGGGTGACTCACCATTTACATTATTTTTGTTCCCACTGGGCTTTTATGTAACTGAGGCAGGTTGGCCAAAAGCTACAGGACGCTGTGCAGGCGAACGATTCTGGTTATGCGAGGGGTCAAAGGTGTCCATGCTGGTCAAGTACTCAGTGGCGTTCAGGGGGACTCTGTTATTCTGTTATTGTCCCTGAGAGAATAAACACAGAAAACATCATTTAGGGTCCTGCAGGGATCAACATTAGCAGCATTGTTCGCTGTGACACTCCAGGCAGGAGTTAAAACAATTTTCTGTTATCAACCAGCTTCCCGACCGATTCAAATATATTCCTAAGGCTTCCTTTTTAGAAAATGCACTGTGGTTTATATGACTGGTGTTATTCAGATGTTTTCCCCACTGTTTAGTGAGAAGTTGGTGAGAAGCTGAATTAAAATTTTAATTATCAGATTAAACATTAAGATGGAATAGGGCCATTAACAGCTGAACAAACAGATGTTTGCTGTGAATAAGAAGCCAGTCTGTTATATTGTAATGCTTATTGTTCGGTTAGAATTTAGTAATGACGCTAGCAGAGAGAAACTGTAGCTTTAAATGCTTTGATAAAGTAGAACTGAAGCTGATTTGCCAGATGCAGAAAGTAAGATGTACTCTTCATGTGAGTGAAGTGTTCTCCTCAGAGAAAACCAACATCAAACTGGTTCTGACTCACAACTTTATGCATAGACTGAGCCAAGGTGGGCTTGAAGTTATCTGAAATCCATATTTCATGATATTATATATGATAGTTCAAAGAAAAAGCAAAACATCAAAAATTTCACATATCAAATATTTATTTTTGTTGAGAAATATGTACATTTGTAGTAACCAAATACTTAGAGTAAAAAAAGCATTACATCTAAGAAAAAAAGCTGCCAATGTGCAGATGAAAACCTGCTTCCAAAGCCAACATGTAGTTTTTCATCCACTCAACCTGTTTCTGTCATGGTATTAAAAAAAAATAAGAATAAAAATAAAGACAAAGGTAAAAATCACAAGTAATTTTTTTTAAGCAGTTTGAGAGAATGCACTAACAGATTTTGCTGTGATAAACTTTGATTTGTACCAAGTTTCTTCACTTTGTGTAATTTTCTGTCGCTGAGTCAACAGTAGCAACATAACATATTGAACATCTTAAATAATCAGCCTATTTCACAACACATTTCTGGTGTGAGAGCCACTCTGTATGCCCGAAGACACAACTTGATGTCGACATCTGTTTGAGGGTGTTCACTCCACGTTGCTGGAAAATCACTGGTCGTGGTTTTTATGTCACTTATCAGGTCACTTAACCTGAACAATCGATCTTAAAAAAAAAAAGACCAGAAACAAAAAAAAGGGCCTATGTACTAAATTCTTTCTGAAACTAATCTATGTTCCCACAGCAGCCTGCTTGACAACTATTTTCTGGCGGGCACCCTTCGACGACGAGGAGTCAAGTCCCGACACCCCTCCTGAAGTGTTGGGAAATCCATGAGCAGCCACGTATTTACGATACGCTTCTCGGATGATGCGGAAGGCTCGTGTGTTGGCGTAAGGAATGTCAGTGACTGGGTCTCTGTACAGTGCTGCCTTGTGGGTGACAGGACAGACCTCCTGGATGGGCAGCTGAGGAACTGACTGGGCGCTTTGTGGAAAGGCCGCCTCGAAAGCTTCGTCGTCGCTGAATGTTATATAAGTACGGGAACACAGGCCCCCGGCAGGCTGCTGGGAGGGCGTGGTGGGATTTTGTGGTGCAGTCTGAGGGACGTCCTGATCCAACCTTTGGAAAATGTGGAGGGAAAAAAAAGGTGAAACATAGAAGATGTTGGTCTATGTAAGATTCTTAGGTTTCTTTTCTTCATAACCTACAGTTAGACCAATCATCATCAAGTGTTGGTATATGATGTCTAAAGTGAGTTGAATACTTAAGAACATTGCATTGAAAGCGGATTTCTTAAGGCAGAATGTTCAAAATTCTTTCTTCCTAGTTATTTCTGAAGCCAATAAAATTTTCCAGTAGATAATAATCATTACCCTTCAACATCCACATTTTCTTCTTTTAGGACTGAGTGAGAGACAAGAGGCATCAGGACTGAATGGTAACGGATGGTTGGTCCTTCAAAACGCCGCTTCTTGTGGACCTGTTTCTTTTTGTCCGCCTCCAGACGCTCATAGTTCTCTGTACACAGAATGTAAAAGGGATACAGGCATCAATATTTTATCTGTGTTATCATTAAGTTAGACAACTTGTGAAATTATTCTGGTATATTCACATTAATGTCTTATTTAGTAGACCATTAGACGTAAAATTAATAATTACACTGTGTTTACTGTGATTTTGTGTGTATCTTTGCCAAACAGATGGGCTGCATTGATTTACATATAATCTTAATAAAGCTGGTGACATCTGTTCAACCACAAAATCAACTAAATTTCTATTTATATCATACTTAACAAGATCAGTATTTGTGTCTCATATAAACATGATGACTTTTATAAGGGTGACACTTTCGCATCAATTTAAGAGCACTAAACTACATTGGACCTAATGTTTATTTTTGGGGAAAAATTGCTGAAACTACTTTAATTTTAAGGATCATTTGTCTTAGTAAATTGGTAAACAATTTACATACTATTTCTACTTCCAACATTTTTTGTCAATGCAATTATATCTGCCACTTTCCTGAGATAGAAAAACCTTCAAGGGTTAAATTTGGATTTTTGCAACTTGACCGACATGTTCTTACCTAAAGATCGTATGTTGTTTTCAGCTGTTATTTTGGCTTCAGCCAGAAGTTCTTCCTGGGTTAAAGGCCGGTCACGATGGGCCCCTCTTCGTCTTCGGGGGGCATCCTGACGCTCTTGCAAGCGCAAATTGGTCTTTCTGGTGTGTTCACTTGTGGATTGCCTTACAGACTTGCGAGCTAAAGAATTATTAAGATATACTGTTAAGTAAAAACCTTAAGACTGAGAATCTCATCCAACATTGACTCATTTTCAAACAGTTGCAATATACTCATCATGTGCTTATGAGGTGATGGTTTATGTGTTAATGTAGGTGAAGAAATAATTTATGGGCTGACATCTGCATTTGTGTGAGGTTTCTAGCAATCTTACTCTCGGCAAAGTCCTGGAATTCTTGTGGAATCCTTCTTTTGAGCTCCACTTTAGTTTTCTCAATTTTCTTCTGTTCCTCAGAGGGTCTTTTGGGTTTGGGTTTTGCCACTTTTATAGGTTCCTTTTATTTAACGAGACAAAAAGTCTTTTAAAAGAAATTATTTCATACCTGTGCGAATAACCAACAAAATGATTTACAATCATTGAAAGTCAGAAATATAATCATGTGGTACAGAAAACGAATTCCTTGCTCAGTTGAAAATGAACAATCATACTCTCTGCTCTCTCAGTTGACTATTAAGAGGATAGCATTTAGAAACTCCAGTGAAGTTGCACAGCTGGAATAGCAAAAGATAGCTGTGCTTTTTTCTCTTAAAAAAAGAATAAAACAATGTGCATTGATGCTAAGGGAATACTTTACAAATGTAGATTATAAATGTAAAGTCTGATAGCTTCTGATTGTCTCCACCTTATAAGCTTTAGTGACAACTCGACTTTTTCTTCGAGGTGCATCCTCCTCCTGGTCACTGTCTGGCTCATCACCCTCATCAATGTCAAAGTCACTGTCCACCTCATCCTCTGTGTCTGAATGTTCTCCATGATATTCATCATCTCCTGATTCCTGAAAAGAAACAAAAAGGCAAAATTTAGCCAAAAAGATTATGAATTAAGAATGTCAACCTTCAGAATGAACTCTTAGTCAGAGTCAGTTTGGTGATCATAATTTTCTTTGAGGATTTCTATACTTGGCATTCAGACCCTTTGTTTAATTTATGTAGATGACTTTTCATAATTTTAAGATAATTAAACTAGTTTAGGGCAGTGCAGCTGAGTTAATTCATTTCATTAAGCTCTTCTTTAGCTATGACACCCATTGAGGAAAAATCTCTTCCATACAACAAGCAGGTTTATTTTTATTTCAGATATTCTGTTACATACACTCCCTTACTCCCAGATCTACAACACAAAGAAAAAACAGATAAGAAGCTCTCTAAAAAATCTGATGATTTTTTGACCAACAACTTATGTACAAGAACTTAAGTTCTGATGAGATGTTATTATTTAAGAATAATCTGTTCTTAAATACTAAGTGCATAGATTAGAAAAAAATGAAAAGGTGTTTACTTGTGACATGAAAATTATCACAACACATGCACATGCAAACTGTGCCGACAAAGACCAACATCGGTCGCATATTGTAAATATTTGACAGACATTATAAGTCAGACTTGCCCTCAAATTTAAGTATGTTCACAGGCATGCACCCACTAATTTATCAAAGTGCTAGCCAGCAGAAAAGACTAAGGCATCACAGGATTTGTTTTTGACTTTTTTATCCAGTTATTCTTGTCAATCTCAGCTGAGACTAACGTCAGAACTGCCAGAGCAACAGCTGCCAAATCCCCCTACACAAGTGGACCCTTGAACCAGCAGCTGTTTAAAGAAAATGATCTAAGCTGCAAGCTGAACATACAAACCAGAATCTTCAGATGAAAACCTTATATGAAGTTGCCATTATATTAAACAAAAGTATGTAATGCTTAAACATTATAGTTTGAAGCTTTTATGTTTCAGATGCATCACATTAGCATGCTGGTTTTTAGCTTTATGATGATAGCATGGGCGGTCAAATTGTCCTCCACTACTGCAGAGACGCTTAGATGTGCATGAATATACAGTGAGTTGCCAGTCTGTTTGGTAAATCTAGCTAGATATAATGTCATCCTAGCAATAAATTCTACTTAAATAAAGGTTTAACATTTAGAAGATTAACGTATCTCAATCTAAAACAAGTTACCAACTTTATCTTTATTAAAATTAACTATTGCCAGGTTAATCGATGCCACCTGCACCTTAACTGCACCACACACAAGACAAAATCTGAAACTGAATTTACGGATCATTATGTTTCATGCATTATTTATGGTGAAAAATAAATACACGCAGGAATTTGTTAACTATGAGGAAAAAAATCCTGTATGCAGTTTGCAGATGATATTGTAAATGATAATTGGTTGTTTTGCACTTCATTGTAGGCTTTAGTAAGTTGTGATGGACTCGGAGTTAAAGTCAAAGATACACGTTTCATTATTTAAAATCACAAAATTAGTTATGATAAACAGAATCAATGTTAATACGAATCTCCCACCTAGTCGGTTACTGTCATTTGCAAATATCTTTAAACTGACACTATGCACCTTTACAGCAATCATAAAAATAAATCGATAAAATAAAAAATGAGATTTCGACCAGCTTCTATTTAGGAGACAAACTCAAGTTAGCTGGAAGCTAATGCCAACTTATTAGCTCACTTTAACCATTCAGTTACTCACATCGTTAAAGCCTCCGTATGTGGTCTTGTAGAATTCGTCCTCTTCTTCAGCGTCCAGTAATTTTGACATGCGATTACCCGCAGTCTTTCTGGGTTCGCGGCCACCTACCAGATTCATGGCTATAAGTCTAGCTAAACAATAACGTTGACTTACTATGAGCAAACGTTTGAGTAGCGAGCTAATGCTGAGCACACCTAGCTAATTGTTATGAGATGTTAAGGGGACGTCGTTATTCTACTCTCTTAGTCAAATATCTTTTCATATCCATATTAATTTAGGTTATGAATACTCTTTTAATTTACGTTTTTATACTATAGTGTTTCTTACAAGTAAAACAAGCTAAGTGTACAGCTAACTGCTAAGACCAACTGCCGTCTCTTCCTGGCTAATGAATACATCCGGAGCAATTGATGTACTTCCGGGCAACGGCGCTGAACGCTGCGTTCACATAAAAACCGCTTTTATTTTGATATTTATACAGTTTGACTTGATGTAGCTAAATTTAGAAATTCATTTGCATTCATATTTTAAACTTATTGCAACGAACTTGTTTGGATTGTGTGGCCGCCGTTATGATTTTATATTTGACTTGTAAATTTAGAATGGCTGCACCACAATGTTGTGCTCGCTAATGAGTTGTCGTGGCAACAGCACACATTGAATGAACCACCTCGTGTCAGTTGCAGTGACAATATTTAATTTTTTGACGTCTTGCCTCGTTTCAGCACAAAGATAATTAGAACTAAATGCTACCGATTAAACCTTGTAATTAACATGTTAACACTTATTATTAGTTTATTGTTAAATAAATCATTTATACCGTTCTACGCCTAAAATACACTAACTGCAATACTGGCTCCAACCTATTTGCCGTTTTCCTGTCCTGCAAAAGCAGGCAGCCCCACTCACTGTGGGAGATTAGATCACTGTCAAAGATTTAGCCTAAGTTTACATTTCAATTAGTCTAAAAGGATTAGGTAGGTATGTAGTGGTAGTTCACATATGGACGGATTAAACCTACAGCTGTTCCAAGGCATGCGGCTCTTTCTTTGATGCCATATGAATTTAAACCTTATGTAACTTTCCGTATGTGAAACTACTCTCAAAACCTGAAGAGTAAGAACATTAGCAAAGCAAAAATCATGCTTGCTACAATCTAAATGCGATTCATTTGAACAATGAAACTCTGTATACTGTAAACACGACAAAAAGCACAAAAGATCATTTTAAAGTGTTATAATTGTATTTTATTATTTTTCAGAAGGCTTTATTTGGGAATAAACACATATCCAGAGCATGAGTAGGCTGCAGCAGATTATGCAACAATATTAGAATACAACCAAGACACATATTATCAAATTACATGCTATAGGCCTAGAGATGCAAGTGTTGTTTACATTGACCTTAATATAAGGTCAACACTCCATTCTTGTTTCCTCCGGGTTACTATCTGAGATCCTTATCATTTCACTTGTTTTTATAATTCTACTATTTTTATCTGTTCTTTAGGAACCAAATGAGCAAAATCCAACAAACACACTATACCATTAGCCAGCCAGGCATTATATTAAACCGTGTCTTGTAGGCTTTGTACTAAATTAAGTTGTTTTCGATATATAAACATAACAAGGGCATTAAAAGCAACAAGCGGTTATCTGAATAATTCACAATTCTACATATTGCATGCATTATGTTCATAAATATTGCTTACTTTGGTTGCTTTACATTCAGGCTTTGATATGGGGGAGCCTCTGTCCCATAAAAGAGACAGATATGAAATGATAGATATGAAATAAAGCTAATCATTGATGAGAGTCTTTCAGTTAGATGTTTCCAAAATGTAACTTAAAATGTGGCAAAGGTGCTTAAACTTGAAATTTAGCAAATGTCTTGTCTTTTTTATGTTTGCACAATATATGCTACAGCTAACATGCTTGCATTTACATGAATTAATCAACAGTCAGCCTAACATGCTTTAAACTTCAATTGCTTCTGTCAAGAAGGTTTTACATTTTGTAATTTAGAAACTCTTGGTTTTTATTCCAAAACATAACAAGTGAAAAGGTTCTTTTATTATTATATTCATATTAGTTTCATGGTGAACCTGCTGGTCTCTGTAGAGTTTCCTGTCCCTCCTTTACTACCTGACATAGCGCTTCGTGGCACATATGCTATTGTGGCTGTGTGCTTTATTTGCCCTTTGCTCTTACTCCAAAAAAAAATGAAGATAAAACATAAGCTCACAGAGCTGAAAAATGAGAGAAGACCAATGGTTGCTGCTACCAGTAATGTCTTGAAATCAAATGGGAGTTTCTGAGAGCCATCAACACCAGGAGAGGCAGACGGAAAGGCAAACCAACCTTTGAGAGAAAATGGGTTTTTAGACGATGACGGAAAGGATCGGACATGCAGGCTGACAGGCATGCTGCTATTTCCTGCAGCATTGGAGGCCACGCAGAGATAAGTACCACTGTCTTGAGGTTGAGCATAGCGAACCTCCAGCGATCCATTAGAGAGAGCCCGTATTCTTCCACTGGGTGATAAAGGTTTTAGCTGGGGGTTTAACCAGATCACAGATGGCGCAGGGTCACCCTCCGCATTACAGTAAAACATCACTGTGTGTCCTTGTTCTACTTTCACTTGTTGAGATTTGCGGTTCAGAATACGGGGATGCTGACATGTGAGCAGGCCTCGAACCTCAACTTCAGTCAAGTTTAGAAAATTCAAACTCTGCATCTGGATCGAGGTAGAGCAGGTCGGTGGATATTCACCAAAGTCCAGGTAGGTTTGTCTTTGCACCACCCAAAGCAAACGGCAGTCGCATGCTAGTGGATTGTTATCAAGTCCCAGAGCTTTTAGGGTGTCCGCTGAATGAAAAGCTCCCACCTCGAGTGTGGTGAGAAGGTTTCTGGACACATTCAGCAATTTGAAATATGTCAAACCCCTGAATGCTCCGATTTCGATGCGCAGCAATGATCCACCCACCAGATGGAACTCTTGGAGCCGGAGCAAGTCTCCTAGCAGGTTCCCATGAATGTATGTGATTGGATTAAAAGAAAGGTCAAGGTATACAAGATAAACAAGATGATGCAGAGGGATGTACGGGACAGCACTGAGTTTGGCGTACCTAATGGAGAGTGATGTGAGATTCAGGCCAAAGAGGCTGTTTCCTGACAGAGTCTCTAGCCAGGAGCAATGAGACATGACAAGTTCCTTGAGACGCTCCAGATAACGGAAGGAGTAGTTTGGCAGTGTGGCGAGGCCCAGACGGTGAAAATGAAGACTTCTCAGCCCACTGAGCTGTGTGAGCGCCTCAGTTGGCACAGCAGTGAGGTTGCAGCCATCAAGGTGCAGCTCTTGCAGACCAGCCAGGCCAGCGAAAGCTTGATGAGAGATATAAACTAAGTCATTACCTGCTGCGTTGATAAACTGCAGGGCTGCTAAGTCACGGAAAGTAAAATCTAGAAAAACTAGGATCTCATTGCTGCTTATGTCCAGTAACTTTAAATTTGCCAAACCAGTAAACGCTCCTACCGGAATAATCTTCAGATGGTTGCTAGCAAGACGCAGAGTTATCAGACTTTGCAAGCCGAGGAAGGCTTCCACTTCGATTATCACCATAATATTATCACTCAAATCCAGGTCTAAGAGTTGTGACAAAGTCTGGAACTGTTGATGCACCAGAGTCTTGATCTTATTGTGTGTCAGGTTTAGCAGTTTAGTGTCTTGTAGGAGACCGTCAGGCACTGTGGAGAGCTGGCCGTCAGAGCAGTTCACCTCCAGCAGCACCGTGTTGCAGCGGCAGGACTGCGGACACAGCCGGCGTGTTTCAGATGTTAATGCCACCCCAGCTGCCAACAGGTAGAGAGCTCCCCAGCACAGCCATTGGTGGACGGCAACCCCCTCAACCATTTGGTGGCCTGCCTGTATGTGACAAAAAGGAGACAGCTAAGAAAAGGCAGACAGGGACGATACTAACGTCACATTAGCGGAAAAAGGGATAAACGACTTTCTGCAGCACAGAAATACAAGAAAACTGACAGTGTTAGAGTGTTAAAACTGGAAGGTTTTCGTAACCAGGCAGCTGCTGATGGAGGGCCCTGTCTTTCTAGACTTGCAAATAATGAAGAAAAAATAAGACAGACAGCAGAGCGAGATGTTGGCCGAATGGTGTCAGATGGTGATGCTGAATCATCTTTGTCAAACCGTGAATGTCATTGATTTCAGTTTATATTTATGTTGTTTACAGTACTGTAATAATCCAAGATGATAAACTGCAGAGGTAACAGCTGCGTCATCCACCCTGGAACAGCCTCCGGCAGAGTCTCAGACAAGCCAAATCATCTTTAAAAGGCTGTTAAAGCTTATTTGTCTCCACCTGCTTCCCCTTGATCTCAAGCCTTTTATGGGAATAGCTGAACTTAATTTTACTTTTGTGTCAATTGTCTTTTTCTTCTTTTTCATTTATTTTCCTCACCTTATTTTCTTCTCTACAGCATTTTAAAGAACTTTGAACGTTTGAAAATGATAAATTACATTTTCTTCTTTGCATCCTTTCCTCCCCTTTTATTTTTATTTAACAATCAGGCTGTATTCACACTTCACCTGTTTCTTGTGAAGATCCTTGAAATCACAGGGAATTAAATTATCATTATCCACCTGAAACATAATGCAGACACCTCATGGCCACATCAAGCCACTGACGACTATCTGAGGCAGTTAAAAGCTCCCTTTGTTGGCACCATAAAAGTCCACACATCTTTATTAACTCTTATAAAACTTCTCTCTGAGTTCTACCATTAAAGTCTACCCTAGGATAATACGATTTAAGTAGTTTCAAAACATTAGAAGGATAATTCTTTGGTAGTGTGTTCGGCTCCAATGTTAGCACTTTAAACCTTATAAACTCCACATTTAAACCAGCATTATTTCATCATGTTTGGTCCCTAAAACACCAACAGACATCACAGTTAATTCACCTTGAGCTGTTAAATGTGTTAAATGACAAAAATTGCATCTTGTCAACACAAACTGACTCGACTGAAATGTCACCACAATGAGCCTGCGTGGATATTTTCTCTTTGTCCAGAAAGTACACTGAAGTACACTAAAGCTGTTCACAAGCCATCCAAGAAGCTGCAGTGCTCTCGATAGTATTATAACAACATGACAGCTCAACATGGAATTAATAAATACATTTTTTTTTTAAAGAAAAGGTCCTCACCTAAAACTTTTTTTGTTGTATTTTTTCTGTTCAATGGCAGAAAAAGAAAAAGAAAAAAAAAGTAACACCAGGCATCACTCTAAGGCCTTAACCAGTTAATCATCTGTTGGTCCTCAATTATTGTAAACATCATCTCTCTGTTTGGGAAAATTATAAGTCAGAGGAGCATATTTCTTGGCATTTATGCATTTAATAATATATATTTGTGTACTCAACTGCTGCAGTTATTGTGAACTTAGATTGCAAGTTCATTCAAAAGACCTTTGCTGACATTGTTGGTCAGGTTTTTCAACCTTTAAAATTTGTAAGATCTATTTGACAGAGTCGTGCTGTGAAACATTTTCAGACAATACACCCCAGTTTTCTAGGATTCGAATTTTTTTATAAAGCGTCCGACACTCAGATGATCATTTTGCTTTTCTCATGGTCTTTATTTTATTCTGCATTATTTCCCCTCAGATGCTTTATTTTAGAGGAAAAAAACATACTCTCACATGGTCCATTTAATACAAAGAAGTCATATTTTACATGTTACATGCAAATTCTGAGCTTGTCCTAAAATCTAGCTTTTTTAAACCTTTAAAAATTTTCTTTTGCACACTCAACAACAGTTGGTGGGAGCAAGCAACAGAACAAGATCAAAACTTTTAAGATTGCAAAATTAAGTACTTTTTTTATGCTAAAATCCAGTACATCCAGTGAGGAAAACTGCAAAATCAATCTCCAATCCCATTAAATGCTTAAACAGTTGCAAAAAAGTTGTGTGTCCAGGGTTTAATCATGTGATCAGGACAGAAAGACAGACATGTAAATGGGGGGGTTGCTGACATATAAAAATATCAATAAGCACTCCATCAAGGCCATCACTATATCCACCACAAGGGGGCAGCAGTAGCACAACTTCATCAAGTGTACAGAGTGTCCTGGTCCGATGGTTTTGTAACTGTGTAACTTGAGAAAAAAAGCCCTGTGACAGTCAAAACCCTTTGAGTATTCAGAAAAAAAGCTTACAACTTTAACCACATTACATGCAAAAAATTAAACTAACAGATCATTTGAACATGAAAACAGACCCTAACCACCTTTAACATTGAAATTAGAGTATAAGGTTGTAGACTAAACCTGTAAAAATGACTAAGGTATCAGCTCATCAGAGAGTGTATGATTTGCTGAAATGCACTATTAAGACTGCGGGTGGCGTCACACCATCAGTTGAGGTACCACCCGCAGTCCTGGCAGTTCCCCGCACATGTTGCTGTGCTGAGGGATGCACCACTATAGAGCACGTGAGAAAGACATACTAGGACCATCTCTTAAACAAGTCTGACATTTGTTTTCTCTTTTTGCAAGAAAGAGCTTTGTTTCCTTTATTTGAAGAAAAATAAATCACATTTGTTGAAGTTTTGCTTGGATTACAAAGAGTTCCTCAATGATTTTACATTCTAAGTCATGAAATTTGGTTACCTTAAAAAAACTCCTCCTAGAAAGTCTGATATTCAGAATCTTGCTGCATAATCATGCTCTAAGGATCAGATTACATCACATTTTTTAAGGAGATAGTTATCTTTAGACAGTTATGCAGGTGCACAGTCTGACTACTGAGGATGACAGCAGCTCCCTAGAGAAGTCAGTGATGAGGGCTGACTCCTTCTGAACTCCTCTGGGAGCACACAAGCAAGTAAAAATAGTGAACAAAGGTGAAATTGCAGCTATTTATTATGATGGACAACTTCGAGAGCTCACATATAATGGATTGTATTAGAAAAGGCTCAGACATACAGTAATTAAGTATTAAGTAACTCACCGTCTCCTCAGTCTGGAGGGCTTGTCATTGTGATAGCTCCATTTTCACAATTTTGCAGTAAAATAAAAAGACGAGAGTGCCTTTGCATGTGTTTTTTTGTCTTTGAAATTTTCTCTGCATAAATTGTTGATCCAAGTAAAGAGAATTCAAAGAGCAGAGCACATCTTTTGTTCTGTCAGATCCACCTCAAAATATCCAAATGAAACCTGCAATGTGAGAGAAACACACAGACACATCATAACAAGAGAGCTCTTCATCCTCCCATTCTGAAATATTCACCCTCCGGAGGAGGAGCGTTGCTGCAGCTCAGTCCCCCTGTTGCTTCGCTGTCCTCATGGCAACAACAACCTGACTGTGGACGCGCGGGTGCTCGGTGCATGCTGGGGGATTATATGCACTCGCCTTTGGACTCCATCCAACACACTGCACTGGATGACAGGAGGCGGGCGCAGGTCAGCCAAACGCTGAGATTTAGGAGCAACACCAGATGGGAATGAATTAAAGCAGTGACACTTAGAAATAAAGGAATATCCTTCCAGCTCTCTGGTCTGTCGAAACAGTGGTTCTCAAACTGAGGGAGGGGACCGAGTGGTGAACCAAAGTGGTACTGAAGGGGGACTTAGATGACCAGGACTGAAATGAATGAGGCTAGTTTAGAAGAAAATTATTACATAGCTAAAATAAACAAACAAGAGTTTGCTGTAAGGATGACCTTTGTGTTACTAGATTAGCTGCGGAGTTTGAAAAATCATCCTT
>JAQNCA010000008.1:9150960-9198197 GCA_029783725.1 Acanthurus tractus
CTAAAATGTTTGTGATAAGCTCTTTTTTCATTAGCACAAACTGCACTTGTAGAATTGTGCCATTACAAATGATTATCCATTTTTGTTGTGAAGTTATGAATACTCAGTTATTTACTCATGTTCTAAGCAGTAAAATAAGCACAAAGACAAGTTAATCAATATTTGCATGAGCCGATTTATTACATAATAAAAATCTACAAGAGTATAAACACAGAATACAAAATGCTCATAGAAAATACATACAATAAGGGCCTTGAGAAACACTTTTATAAAACAGTACTGTATAGAAGAAACATATTAAAAACAAAATTTAATCAACACATCATGCATCAAAGCCAAAAGAGGAAAATCAAATGTCTTTTTTAAAAAAAATGGATTGCAAAAAAATATAGAAAAAAACTTCAACGACAATGATCAAAAACAAGAGTCAAAGGCATTTGAAAGAAGAGAGTTCTGATATTAATGGCTTGTGTTCAAAAATCCCACACAAAATAGTCATCTTTAAAAGAGAAAGGTAAAAATATACAATCCAAGACCTCAGCATCAGTCCTGTAGCCAGCCCATTCACATAGTTGTTGAGTTTTTCTCATAGTTACATTTCAGCTTCAGCTGTAAAATTAGTGCACTGGTACAGTTTGCTTCTGAGCTGGGCTTAGTATTGGCTCGTGGACGATGTAAAACAGAAAACATATCCGCGAGGGGAGATTCTTGGGTATGTAGCAAACAAATGTGGGACGGAAAGTGTAAGAGCTGCAGAACTGTGAGGTCAAAGTGTTTACTGTAACAGCTCAAAGGTCCAATTTAACTTTCAGTGTTTACTGAAGAGCACTGGCAGGTCTTAGCAGAAGACAAAATTACACAGAAAGATTTTCATACTTGTGCCGCAAACACATATTTTGCAAGCGAGTATCAAACAAACAAAATATCATGATTATAAATGTATACCAAATATAGCAAGATTCAATAATCCTTCACAATCTAATGTCATGTAACATATTTGAGGAATAGTTCATATTTATGGGAAATATTCTGGCAGAGAGTTAGATGAAATGTTTGTTACAACCTCCATGATTGTATGTAAATATTAAACTACAACGAGCAATGGGTTACAAGTTGCCAGAAGACAACCCAAAAAGCAACTGTAAAAAGGTGAATTGTTGCTTTTAAAACACTGGAAAAAAGACTATTAGACAGCCAGGTTAGCTGTTTTCTGTCATTATACACGGCTAATCTAACTGACTAGCTGTAACATTTATATTTAATGAAAAGACGTGATAGCAGTATCAGTTCTCTCACCTACGTCTCTACCAGAAAGCAAACTTCCCAAGATATCAAGCTATTTCTTAAAGGTATTGTAACAGCATCATAGCATGTAATTTTAACATTTTACCTTTGCATTAAATGACAAAATACCATAAAGGGGAGTAGAACATCTTTTAAAGACCTCATTTAATTGTAACAAAACTTTTAGAGTACTTTACATTTTAAACTATTGCATGTTACCAATTTTCATAAAGGCACATTAATATGAGCAATAAAATGATAAAACTGGTCCTGGCTTTAATCAAGCTCCATCTCTGCTTCTTTGTTTTCTCTTTGCTGCTTTTTTAAACTTTGTGTAATCAGTTTCTGCTGAAATTTAACCGGCATTCAGCAGGACACGAGCCCCTCTGCTGTTTAACTTGGTTAACTCACTGCCTGCATTTCCTTACAAACAGAGAGCCACACATTATCACTTAAACTCTGACTTTCATGACATGGGGTCTTTAAAAGGCTACTCACCAATATACCCCTGTCTTAACAATGTATTCAATACATATCAGATAGTAAATAAAGATATCATGTTTACAGAATAAACAAAATCAGGTCCTTCAACTTAAAAGTATTTGAAAAGGTGATAAGTGCGAGTTATATACTTTGTTTTTAGCAATGTACATACTTGAGCAATGCTAACAAGCAAACAAATTTTCCTTCCAGGACGTCATAAAAAAATAAACCACAAAAGCTGGAACTGTTTTGTGCTGAATGCAGTGACTCACACAATGAATCAGCTAGTTAAAACCGTCAACTTATTTTTTCAGCCTTGACATTTTACGTTGACCCTCACTGAGGCTGTTTGCTGTTTCTGCTAAATGGAGCACATGACAAACACGATCTGTATCACTGGAGTAATTCAATAGTCTAAATGTTCAACAGATCCTTTAGTTGATAGCACACAAAAAATATACATTCATCTGGTGTCATAGTCACCAGGCATACAAAGAACACTAAAGTAGTTGTTAAAAGACCTCACAAACAAACAAAAAAGAAAAATAGTGATGGTTCACTTTCTGATTTGTCAAAAACCTGAGTTGCTGTCAGAGCAATCAGTCACCTGCTGATTTTTTTGCAAAGTACCCTCAAATTATTGCATGAGCCAATAAGTAAGTTTCAATGCTTACTTAAATTCTAGGATGCAACTTCCACATATTTACACTATATTCTCATTAAAACAGGCAGGACAAGCTTAACTATCCCTTTTGGAAGGGCTGTTATGTGGGATCTTTTATCCCCCTGCTGTTTTCTGTGGTGATATTTCACTAATGGACACAGGGTACTTCCCATCAAGGTTTTAAGACCCCTACATTTTACTCTCTTCACTTGCTGGAGTTCATAATACTATATGCAAGTAAACATGCCTAGAAATGATAGAATAAATGTCAAAATGAACCACAAATTGAACCAATGTGTTTGGTCTAATGAGCCATATTAACTTATGTCCCGTACATTCACTGATGAAACCCAGGCTTTTTTCTGTGGGTCTACTTTGAATGGACACAGTATGAAGTTATGAAAAAAACATGTACAACTCAATCAGCTGGTATACCAAGCACATTTACAGGTAGTTTATAAAAAAAGCACTGTTATCCTGTTATCACTAGGCACAAAGAGGTAACGGCTATAGTGGCAAGTGTTCGTTTTTATAGATGAATGTGCATACTGTAAATCAAGGCCTGATTCGACTGGTCCTCATGACAAAACACTGAATACCAAAACTTGAAGTTCAGACAATGTCACTGTTATACCTATGAAGTGATCATAACTGTTACCAGGGATCCTACAGAGTGTGAAGGCATGTTTCCCACTATGGACGACAGGTTTAGTGTGAGGGCAGGGTGGCAGTGTTGGCTGCACTCAGTTGGCCCACAGCTAACATCAGGATGTCTTTCTTCTCTTTGTAAAAACGCAGTTCTCTGCCCGCCAGCCTGGCGTCCTCCAGCTCTCGTTCTGTTGATGCCAACTCCTGCGCGATGGTGCCTGCTACACTCTGTTCTCGGTTCACCCAGTCGGCAGCCATCTGGGTGCGCATGTCGTCATCCAGAGCCCGGTGGGAATAGTGAGCCAGCACTTCCTGCAAATTAAATAAGTCCAGTAATATCAAAGGGGGAAAGTTGGGCTAAGCTATGTGGTCTTGCCAACTCAAGTTCTTTTAGGTTTTCAGTGAATGTTTGGCCATGACTGGAGAAATTGTTTTGAAGCATAATTTTTCCAATTCAAATCAGTTATATATATATATCAATATTAAGAATATCGGGTATCTGTCAGACAAAATAAACCCAGTTTATTCATCGGTTAAGTTCTAAACTTCAATGTTTCCCCAATCAGAGCAACTTCCTTGCAATAGTCTGCCAATTCAGTTTTAAACACCACAACAATCTTTTTCTCATGTAACCCTCCATTACACTAACCCCACTAAAGTCCAAGCAGTGTATACCACCTCCAAATGTGGTAAAAGAAAAATTGCAGGTCTCGAATCAGAACTCAATATCTGCTGATAACAGCCTGTGTACGAATTTTCCTCTAAAATGATCTTGCGATGCTTCCAGTTAGGGTAAAAAGCAGAAATGTTTAATCTGTCTGGATCGTGCAGGATAAAATTTGACAAAGTTTGTTTAGGAGAGTTGATGAAAAGTGTTGAAAACTACATCTGAACTCAGCTAATTAAACCCATCTGTGAGATGAATGTCAGTACCTGTCGGGAACACTGTCGTTCTCTCATGGCTTTGAGACTCCCATTCCAGTGGAGCAGCTGGAACACTGTCATCAGCTCCTGAAATACAAAAGCAGCTAAGCCAGCAGCAATAAGGCATCAAACTCACCTTAAAAAACTCATTTTGCAGCAATTTAATATTGCAAATGATGCGTGCTACCTTTAGACTTCCACTTTCCAATTAGAAAAAAAGGATCAAGGCTTTCTAAATTCCTTGCCAGTGTTATTTTCACACTATCCTGGTGCGTCTGAGTAGCAGAAAATACAACTTAACAGAACACAGATGTTTACGCACCTGAAACTCAAGCATGGATTTTCCTTTGTTGGACTCAAGCATGAAGCGAAATGCTCCAATTCCTGTGTTGGGATTGTCAGCCTCTTCTCTGTTTCCCTGTAAACAGCAACAGCTGGTAAGTGTCAGTGAGCTGCGTTGGCCCAAACAACTGCTTGACAAATGCTGAACTTTTGGGTTACATATAACACGATTTAAGCTTGTGGCTTGCAATAAAATTTTATAAACATTAATTATTGGCATACATTCTGCATACAGATACTTGCATATATCTCACACATTTCTTTCTGTCCCCATTTTTATTAGGCTTAGTTATTTACTTAAGAAAAATTCCAAGGACTTAATAAAATAACCTTGTATATTTTTAGCATACATACGTTGAAGGAAGCCAGAGCCTCACTGACGCTCTTCTCAATGAAGTCATCTGTGATTCGACGAGAGGGATGTTCATTGAAAACAGAGTTCATCAGGGCGATCTTGGCAGCACTGCGTCTTGCCTCAGCCTTGGTGGGACAGAACTGTCAAACAATGAAGAGAGCATGCATTAGCAGGCAGATACGATCAGAAATACACATACACAGACAAAAAGCTGCAGACAGCCAGTGATCATATGGAGTAACTCTAGCAAAAGTGAACACACACCATAATTTACTGTCTTGTGGTCTTAAGTTTGTATCCATACTTGGTATGTTGTGGTCGCAAGCACGTTGGAATTTGTAAGTTTGTTTCAAAGCACTTCAGTGATGATTTTTTTTACATTAATCGTACAGTATAAAGAAGTTCCTTAAAAATATAGCATGTTCATCGATGTACAATTAACTAACTTTTTTTTTTAAATCAAATTTCTCTGATGATATTATAACAACCATGCCAAGAAACTGTAGATACTCATGCATGTACCTGGAAACTTCCAAAGCAGCTTCCACCCGGAAGACTAACATAGCAGACGTATGGAGGGCTGTTGGAGGGGACCATTTCATAAACAACAAGAGCTCCGTTACGCAGGTCGGCCCCTCTGGTCAACTTCATCTGCCAAAACTCCTGTAAAGCTTCCACCACGTTGACTGGGGTGCACAAATTAAAAGAAGCCTAATCAAATTGGGGTATATCAACATTGTCTTGTATCATTTACCCTTTTTACTTAAAAATATCCTGGTAGAAAGAAAATCTCAATGCTTTTTTTTAGAAATCAGTTTGCATTTCAGGAGCCATTAGTTCTTGGCTGTGCTCTGTGACGTCCTCTCTAAACACAAAGATGGAAAGGGTGGGGGTAAGGTCGTCCCAAGGATGCCAGAGGCTTTTCCTGAAAACATTTAGGTGGCTGCTTGAAAGGAAATTCTGCATCACCTCAGAGAGGCTGCTTAAAGAGACACACCATCAGCTATACGCTTTCTGTGCCCATGTGAAAAAGTTACTCTCCTGCCCTTCAAAGGGAAACAACAACAGAGAAAAAGCAGTAAAATTTGCAGCTGAGTCAGAAATGATTATTTGGTTTTGGCTCCTGTGGAGAGATGTGAGCACAGCCAACATTACCAAGGGCTCTTTAACTTTCGTAACCTCTCAGCTCCTTCCTGCTGAGCTCTCACTGTTTGAACACAGTCAGCCTGATTCTCGCTCTCCTACTGTGTCTGGAGCTCGATCAGAACGATCTAGTCCTCTGTGAATGAGCTGGGATGTATTCTGACATCAGACATAAATCTCTAAACTGCAATCCAAATAAGTTTTACTGCTCTGTCTGCGTGAGAAAATGCTCACCATAAACAGCTTTATTGTTGTTAGACATTTATAAAGTAATAAAAATGTATGTGCTAATGCAAACAGCAGTGTTGCTCTCTGTGACATTAATTTCATGTAACAACATGAATCCACTGTGTTGAAAACATTACAGCACATCATCTCCAAGCTTCTACATATAACTTAGGCTAAATGCACGACAAGCTATGTCAAGTTTATGTACTGAAAATGTACTGACTGTAACAGAAAAGTGGATTAGTTTCCCTAAATCAGAGACAAAGTTATTTCTGTGAATCTAGTGTTCAGGGCAATGATAAGATAATACATTTTAGTCTGTTTTTATCAGTTCTGCAGTATGTCCTAAAAGATAAAACAGACAGAAACAGGAAATATTAGGAGAGAGTAGAGGGTAACACGACAATGGTGCTGTCCCGGACTCAATCCACATTGAGCAGCAGCTGCATAGCATAAATCAGTGTATCTGATAAATGTGTCAGAGGAAAGGCAAAAATAGAAAACTAAAGAAAGAGATGATTACAGACAGATTTACTTGACTTTGTCCTAAGACTCTTAACAGTGTTTCTGTTGTGAATTAATTCATTTTAATTCCCAGGTAATGGCATGATTATAACAAAAACACAGGGAAAACGCATTCAGTAATACATTCAGCGGGGAAAATTCAGTAAGGGAAATAATTACTGCCAACTGACAAAATATAACACACGTTTTAGGTAAAAATGTGCTACTTTTCCGCAAACACGAGTAAATCGCAAAATTAGAGCAACAATAAAGCAAAAAATATAGCCCTGATAAAACAGTCTTTATAGGGCTGCCAATATTGACAGTATTAAGAAGCCTAAATGGGATAGAGGAGGGAAGAGGCATTAGTCAGAGCACAGAAGGACAATCTTTTGGAAATAAATCCTATTAGCACCGAAACAGGAACACTTGTATTAGCTCCAAACATCAATGGCTCCAAATGCCAACACAGCTTTTGGGTTTAATGCTAGTTTTAAGCATAGCTCTTGTCTGTGTGCTCTAGTGATAAATTACAAGATAAAAAAGGAGTGGAAATTCTTACAACCAAAAGATTAATAAGCGGAAAGCAGCAATAAATGTAAACAAAAATAAATTGTGTTTTTATGTACCGCTAAATCCTTTTCGCAATCACATTATTTTCAACAAAAAGTTGATACCCATCTGGAACCAATTACTGCAAGATATGGTCTGGAAGATAATATATTTTGGGCTACTCTAAAAAGATGCTTCTGTAAATAGATGGCTATTTTGGTCAATAAAAAATGTGCATGATTGTAAACATAAACATTTCTGCAGCTGATGGTGTCTAAAACACCTGTCTTTCCTTTATTATTTAACGTTATTCATATTTTATAGTTACCATTATTGGGCCAGGATTGTACCGTGTCCAATGCAAAACAAGACTAAATTAATGTGACTAATTTATAGGTATAATAGCTTATTGTATGACCATGTAATCCATCTCGGCTGTGGCAATAGTTAATCCTATAATGAAGTGACTGAGTCCAAGCTTACTATAGCTGTGTAAATATCAAAGGATTTCTTTAATTCCAGTGAGGAAACGTTATGGTGACATTGCATCAGGCGATGATGACCACAGCACAGAGTAAAACAGTATGAAGTGAGTGTGACATTGTGTAAAACATGAACATTTGAGGAATGTAGCATGTGTTTTTCCTGTTGCTAATCCACTCAAACAAATGGCGCAGCTAAAAGTCGCTTTATGTACTTGAAAACTGAAAACTGTACTTAAAACCCCAAGTATAAACTGAACAATATGACACATTAATATCATTATCTTCACACTAAACGCAGTGTTGTCACCGCTGGACGTTACCTCTGCCGTAACCCTGTGTGTGTTTGGCGAAGCTGCGGACCACAGCCTCCACTGCTTCCTTCAGCACCGCCGGGTTCCCCGGGTTACAGTGACCGGTAGCCCCCGGCCCCAGCCCCGCTCCGACACCACCGTACAGGCTGTGGAGCTGCAGCGGGGGCGGCGGAGGAGGAGGCCCGGAGGAAGCCGCCAGAGAGGCCGGAGAGGGCAAAAGTGGTGCGATTGGAACCGTAACCCCGGGCCGGAGAGAGGAGCGGAGTGTCCCGGTTGGTCCAGAACCGAATCCAATCCCTGGCTGTAGCCTCTGAGGGCGGATACTGTCCGGGATAACGTTAGATTCCATTGTCCCAACGTAACGTCTGCGAAGTCCCGGTCTTTATGAAATTTGAACCGTTAAACCCGACGGTTTCAGGTACAGATGTGACCTGTAAAGGCTGACCGAACAAAGTGTTTGCTGGTTTTTGTCAACCACAGCCGAAAGAAGTACTTAGCCGATGTTCATTCGACACATACCAGCGCTGCTATGCATCCTCACTCTCTGGATTAGACTGCGGGTTTGTCAGTCAAGTGATGCGTTCAATGACCCCCCGTAATCCACAACTTCTGACGTCACGCTCGTATTTTCCGCATGTTTAGCCACAGATGTCCAGATTTTGGGGTTAGCTGCCATTCATAACATCGCACATGATAGACGTAGGATTATTTTCGTTGTTGTTGTTGTTGTTGTTTAAATAACTATGTTGTTGTTGTTTGCATGTAATGTGATTATTGTTTGAATGCTGATTTTTTTAACTACTACCTGCTTTTTTGTTTAATTTTTAATTATTGTAACAGTGGCTGTGTCGTTATAATAATATGTTCTTCAACAAGAAAAGGTGTGTTAATTGTAATATGTTTTGCAGTTTGTTTAATCAACAATGTTTTCTCTGAATCTGTTCTGTTCTCATCTTACATCGCTGTTTCGCTATTGTTACTTACTGTTTATGTGACAGTTATTGTCTGCCCATCCAACAGAAGTGACCCCGTCTTGAATATTTGCCCATTTGTTCTTTCAATTTAAAGCATGTTGTGTGGAGTTTTTGCATATTTAAATTTTGTGTTGAAGGGCCATATGCTGTAAACATAATGAAAACACTTTAAGACAAATTTGATCATTTTTGTTACTTATGTACAAATATTTTTTTTGTACAACAGACAAAGCATCCTTGCTCTTGACCTTTGATCTGATTTACTATCTTATCAAGTACATCTTCGCTGTCTGATAGATTCCTTTACCTCAGAGCAGTCAGCCCTATTGTAATTTCAGGTCCAATACTTATTTGTGCTGTTGCTTTGGATTAATTTACATTAAATTAAAATCCTCAATGGTTTGTGTGGGATGGCAAAATATTAGAAAGCCAGTTATTAGTGTGGAAAGATGTTCAGTCACCAAAAAAATAAATATACTATAAGTTTTATACAGCTTGCAGCCACTGAACAGAGTTCTCTGGTAGACATTAATTTATGTTGCTAGTAGTTTATTCTATGTCTCAACGAAAGGTCCCGAAAAAGAATAATTTGGGCACTTTTCTTTGTTGTGTATACTTAATTTAAAGGTGTGCCTCATTCTAAGATATTTCCAACATTTTCTGTAGCACCTGAAGGCAGCAGTGGAAAGTCAGAAAAATCAAGACAAGAAATCTGAGCCTCCTCTGTTCTCCTCTGGCAACAACAGTATAACTACACAGTGTGGGTTTACAGCTCCAGCTCTGCAGCCTGAAGCATGTGATTAAAACTTGGAAGCAGAGTAACAGTTTACTTGACAAGATGGTGAAAGAAGTGATGATCTTCCTCTTAAATCTATAGAACAGATAAGACAAGTTGAGGTAACTGGGTTTAATTTTGAGTCAGTGGACCACCAACTTTGTGCAGAACAAAGAGCCGAAGAGGAAATGGGACCTCCTCTTGTGCCGCCTAAATGCTTTTTTATGACTTTCTGGAGCTAGTGTAATTTTTCATTCTCTCTGTGGTCTGGTATGAAGCCAGATGAGTTCAGAGAAGGAACAAGGGAACATTTGAATACATCTCTTTTTTTCAAGCTGAATCTGCAAAAAAACCCCAATTTTTAAGAAGTTTGAGTAGACTGCGGGCACTTGAATGTCTAACAGGAGCCAAGAAAAAATGTCTCAAATCTATCACTTGAAATGTGGTCTGTTAGCATGTTACACAGACAACATAGAGGAAAATCAACAGTCATATATCACTGTGATTGTAAATGAGTTCTTGTCTCACTGGAGGGCGTGCTCTGCTCTCATTGCATCAGCTAAAAACCACAGTTATGCAGCAGGGTGACTTTTGGATATTAATTTTATTCTCCAGTTGTTTGCTAATGCAAAGCTGCTGTGTGTTTGCAGCTCAACAGAATGACTTACTCAGGGTCTCATAGGCCAAACATGATGGCTGCCAATGCAAGCGGAGTGAAAGTGAGCCAAACTCTTTGTTGCTATGATGGATCCTCTGTCTCACCAAAATATTGAATGTATGTAAAATCTTGACATGCATATTGTCATAATGATTTGATTAAATGCTTGTTCAAAGCCAAAAATGGTATTTGCCCAATATTACACGAAAAAACAAAAAACCTAGAAAAATCCAACAAGTGAATATGAATTTATTTTGCAGAACTTTGTATTTTCTTTTTACACTATTAATCATCTAACTATCCCACAGATTTATCTAGAAGGTCTTACTGAATGGGGCCCAACTCCCTGGTTGGGAACCACTAAAGTACTAAAGCTAACTAAGCTAAGCTAAACAGGATACTTACTCGCTGATATATGAGCAACAATGTAATTATTTAAAGCACAATAATATATCAGTATTTTTGTGGAAAGAGTCCTTTTGCTTTTGACACGGAAAATACACTTCTGCTCATAATACTTAGAATACTGAACTTCAACTTGCTGTGAAGCCTTTTACTAAAGTAAAGAATGTGAATAATATTTTTCCAGTGTTTTTGCTGCTAAATGTCTATAAATGTAATTTTTAGGAGACAAATGTTATATACTATGACTACTCAGTAGTTATAGTTTATATTATCATAACATCAAGTTTTATATGACTAACAATAAGTGCATTTTGCAAATAATATTTACATTTTGCCATTTTATTGTATCAAAAACTCCTGCTGCAACATATTTATGCAGCAAGTTCAGATTTATGTCACTTTGCATGCCACGCATACCACAGCGAAGATGATTCCATGTTCATGGAGCCCCTTTTTTTCATTTTTAGAGGCGTAAACAGCCGAAACCGTTTCCAGCCGGGAGTCAAATGGTGCACAGACTCAAGACGGCAAGAATTATCTCTGGTTGAAAACAATCCCACATCTGGTCTTGATTTTAGTTTTATAGTCAAAATCTGACTGTTAACTCCAGCGCAGGGCTTTCCCTCTTGATGAACGGAGGCTCACAGGATTGTTGTTCAAGTTGTATTAAACAGCTTGTGTTGTTTATGTCCACCGCTCACATATTTTCCCTGTATTTCCCGTTTCCCCTCGTCTCCGAGTGTTTATTGCTGACCAAGGTGGAGCGAGGTTGGAATTAATTACTTTACAACAACCATAAAGATAGACTGGTAGTAATAACAACCTGTTGGATGTAAACCAAAGGTGGAAGGTTTACATCCACATGGCCAAGGGTCACACAAGGCATCTTTTCCAAGAAACAGCTGACTGAGATATATCATTTTGCTGTTTCCTCTGTTGAAAATAGTTTTCAATACTGTAATCTCTGTATCTATATGTCTATCTAAAGGTTTAAGGTAATAAATCTTGAAAATCAAAAGGATTTTTTTTGCAGCTCTGCCTGGCTGGTCTCACTGAACTAAATGCTAACATGCTCACAATGACAAGTAAAATGTGCTGATGTTCAGCAGTTTACCACATTTGTGTGTTGGAGTGCAAAATTTGCTAATCAAGAACAAAACACTGAAGTCATGAGAAGTCAACAAGTTCACAAATGAAAATTAAGGAGGTCACCAAAGTAACTTCCTGTCATCCTCTGGGAACCTTAAATGTTTGTCCAAATTGCCATGCCAATTCATGGTGGCAAAGACATAATGAGAGAGGAGACAAACCAGTTAAAGCATTGTAATAGGAATGTCCAAACTATTTGAAATAATGGTTGGATGAAGCATATTCTGCCCTTTGCCCTAAAGAGCCAATAGTCTGCTTTACAGCCACTGTACTTCGAAAAATATCCAGCTAATCGTGTTGGCACTCTGAATTGAACTTTTGGGCAAAATCGCCAAACTTTCTAAGCAATTTCATTCCAGATTTGACTTGTTATCCTATATAATCAGTTTTTATACCCTGGTGACGATTAAATCTAAAGCTGCAGCTCTCTCCTTGTTCAATTTGGTAGTGACCTGGTCTTATAAGATGCAGTACCTGCTTGTGGGCTTTGACAAGATGGTTGCTGATGGGCAGGACTTGGCTAGAAGGACTTTAGCTACAGTCTGCGGACAGACAGACAGACATATTACAATCCACTGAGCTATGCAAGTGATATAACTAACAACAAATAATGATTTAAAAATGTATATATATGTGTGTGTTTCATGTGTGTTCAAATACCGCTTACGCCTTTTAATAAACTTACATTTTATGGTCAAACTAAGATTTTTTTTTTTATGAAATTTTTCTTTTCCTTTGGACTGGTATGAAACATAGAGGGCCACATACCACAGCATTTGCAGCCTGGTGTGTGACATCTAGATACACCTATATGTGAAAACAAAACAGATCATATCAATCAGTTAATCCAAGCTCATCACTGCTACATCTACCATTAACTACATTAGGTTTATAGGTCACTTTTTTAAGTAACAGTTACAAAGTGTTTTATAACAGAAAGGTAATATTAAACAATTAAAAAGTAATTAAAGTATAAGGATTATATACTCTTTGACCACATTGCTACAATCCAAAATCAGTTATCTTGTTGGTTATCAGATTTTTTAATGCTGACAGCAGCAATATCAATAGTTTTCCAAACATGACATCATTGTCATGGTGATGCTGTTAACAGTGATTAAGTGTTTTATTTTATCAATATGATAAGATGCACACTAATGTTGGCCAGTCAGCGCAGAGATTGTTGGACTTTGGCTTAGTTCGTCCAGGTGGCACACTGAGCAGCAAGTGTCAGCACTGTGAGCCCCTTACTGGCACAAACATCCAATAATGTTCAGTCTTTTTATCTTGTCCAATCAGATTCGCATCAGGACAGGGCTGCATCATCAAGCTGGGGTATAAGAAGTGTGAGTGTCCTACAGGACGGCACCATCCGGTCCAGACTCTCCTGTGGAACAGGTAAGTTAAACTACTTATCTCATTTTTCTTTTATGCCGAAACGACACATAGGACGAATTTCTTCTTGAATGTAAAATTACTGATAGTTTCAAATTTTAAGACCGAAACTTAAGGGTTTTTTTTCTTTTTTTTAGTAATGTTGCCTTGACTGAAGTGATGACAAAGGAAGAATACATTTAAACACATTTTTAAGGAAAACACTGAAAAAATAGCTCTGTGGTGGATTTTTAGAGATTTTTTTAAGTTTAACCTCGATATTTATATACTCATCCCAAGTAGGATTTAAATATATTTTTACATTAAATTGTATTTTTCAAATAAATTTGTTTTTGTATCTTCATCGTCATAATCATCAGATGTTCTTAAAGAACAACACACAATGCAAAAATATAACCAGCATGACAGAAAATGCATATTTGTATGTTGGTATACACTCAAATGCATTGCTTCAGGGCTGTAATGATTGGAAACAAAAAGTCTTAAAAATGTACACTAGAACATTGTGAATCTACAGCAGTAGCAGTAGTTACAGTGTAGAGGCACTCCAGTTTAATGGAGTCACATCTTAACAAATAAGAAATCATCCTACTTTAGGTTCATAAGAGAATTATTAGTGTTTAAAAAATGCTTAGCAGTTATTAAATAAAATTAGCTTTTCTGCTTATGAAAAAAAGCAATAAAAAACACCAGTTTGAACCTCAAGGTAAATTCCTGACCTTTGGACACATATTTGTCATTGATTATTTCAAACTCAAGGTTCACTTATTTGCTTTTTGCTTCAGTTGTTGTCATGATGTCTCTGATAAGCCAGATAAAGTTTACGAGAAGGTGTGTGTAGGTGTGGACAAACACACTGATAAAAAAAAATATTTGTTCATTACCTTGTGACAAAAGTCATGCAGGGATTCCTAGAACAACTTATCTCAGTGAGTCATCTGATAAGGCAACAGATGTTCTTGTTGCTTCATCCATCCAAGGACTAACAGGTTATTTTATTAGCATATCTAAACAATGCTCATGTTTTGTAGGTCTTCATCAGTCAGCAGCCATGAAGTTCACCCTCGTTGTAGCCGTCATCGCCGTGCTCGCTCTGGCACATGGTACAGAATTATCTTCTCGCACTGACTTTAACAGTTCATAAATTTTACATTTCTTGGTTAAAAAAATTTGACTCAATTGCTTTTTTTGTCCTTGGAAACTTACAGGAAGCCTCGCTCAAGAGGTTCCTGACTTTGAGAGGCTCAGCCAGATGTTTGAGGAAATGAAGACCAAGGTGTCTGAGCAAGTGAATGATATTCTCCGCAACCACAACCTGGAGGAGCATGCTCAGTGAGTACAGCAAACAGAAGTCAAGGTTTAGACATGACTCATGAGGAGAACTATCAAAAGTTGTAACCACTACTTCTAATTTGACATACTTGCACTTAAATTTAGCTCCATGTCAACCAGCTACATCAGTAACCAACACATTAATACATCCATACAATAAACTAATATGTAGTATAATGGACACAGAGGTCATACATTTTGCATTCTAAGTACTTTTCCCTTATTATTATTATTTTTTTCATCACATCAATTCACTGAATTGATGTTTTTCCTCTGATAGTGAAAGCTAAGTTAGTTTCTCACCTTTTAAGAAATGCAGGTTAGAAAATGTAATAAAATTTTAAAAAAATAAAGGAAATGTTAATATCTATCCCACAAAATACCACTAGTACTATCTATCTGGCAAGAAATTAAAATCTGACTGTAATTTCAGAAGCCCATGACAAATTTTACACGACTATTGGGAGCAAGTCAGATTGGTGTATTCTTCACTTTCCCATGATGTTTCTCCATGTTTTAACCCACAGGACTGCCCAGGAGCAGCTGAAGGCAGTTGTCACCAACTTGGAGACTCAGCTCAAGCCAGTTGCTGATAATGTGCAGAGCAATGTCCAGCCCGTGTTGGACAACATTCAGAAGCAGCTGGAGACCCTTTTCCAGACACTGACAGAACAGGCCAGGGCCATTGCCCAATAAACCAACAGTCTTTCCAAAAGATGCAAATGTGCCTTGATTTTGTCATCTTCTCTGTCATGGACTGAGTTAATAAAGTCACTTGCATTCGTTGGTTGGCCTTAAAAGTGCAGGCCTAAGATGTGTTTCAGTAAATAACATTGAGACACTATCATCTTTGTCCGAAAGCACAAATAAAACTTGAAAAACAACTTCAGTGTCATTTTCATTTTTGTGCCACAAGTGGGCATGAGGTAAGAGCTGCTTATTCTGATTATATGTAATTTAAAAAACAGTCAACAATGAACACACACTTATTATTTTTATTAAGTTTTATTCAAGCAAGCAAAGGTCAAGGGAAATTTCACAATAACAGGCCTTTACAGCCCAAACATTCAAACATCTAAAAGGAATAAAATGGCAGAAAAAGGAATGATTTCAATCTTATTTTGTCACAGAATTCTCCTCTAAAACCCCTTACGAACTTATCCTTTTCTATTTTAACTTTTTCTCTTTTTTTGTTACATTTTTCTCTTTTTAACTCCACAAATCAGGGCTGCTTTTTCTGTTCACTGCAGGCCTGACTGGAGACTTGTTTCCATTGTTTGTTTTTTTTTAAATATATTATTTGACTTCTTTTTACTTTGTTTTATGGAATTTTCAACTTTTTCACTGTTAAATTCTTTCTCTGTCGGTGAAGCTAGTTTCTCAAGGTTCCCCACTCCTGTGAATATGAAACAAAAACACAGTCAGTGATACAGATTTATGAATGAGTTTGATATACCAGCTGACAGTGAGTTCAGTGTGAAAGTAGAAAGGTCAACGTGAGGTGCAGTGATCTGCTAAACACTGCTCTCCTTGTTAAAGCAGCTTTGGAAGAGTGGTTGTACCTTGGATTCAGACACTTGGGACACCAGCAGTATTTGTCACAGTCTTTTGGGCAGCTTCCTTGGCCTGATGGGCCTGAAGCACAGCCACTGCCTCATCCACCTAGAAAGGAAATTGCTTTAGTGCGAGCACAACATCACAGTAGGACAATCTTTAAAACATCCAAAAATTAATTATCCTAAAAAGATATGTCTCTTTGACCTTCCCTGTGCTTTTATTATTCAATTCTGGTGAGGTATTTGTCAATGTCAGTGTAAATACTCTATAAGTACTGACCTTAGAGCGGAGAGACTCAGGAGACTCGAGCATGTGGAGCAGCTCTGAGTTGTCAATCTCCAGCAGCATGCCTGTGATCTTTCCTGCCAGACTTGGGTGCATGTTCTGGATCAGTGGAAACAGACGCTCACCTGAAGAAGTAAAAGATACAGAGAATTTGTGAGAAGGTGTAAATCAATATTAACTAAGGGTCATTTAACTGAGAAAACACCATGTGAAAACCTGTGTTATATTTATTATACAGCACACGGGTATGGCTGGGTATGATTTTCTTAGAAGTGGACAGATACAGTGTTGTGCGTGTATATACTGGGTCTAGTGAGAGTCAGGGTATGAGTGTTGTTAAGCTAACACTGTATACTGTCAAGAGGAGCTGACATTTACCCAGCATCTGCTTCTGTTCCTGTGGTGGAGCAGCGGCCAGCATGGAGGCAGTCAGAGGCTCCTGTCCCTGAACATGAACAGCAGGCTGAGGGGAAGGATGCCGGAAATTAGAAAGTCAGATCAATTTTTGATTCAAACTGAACTTTTTCTAAAGTGGTGGGCTGAATGGGTCAGTAGGTCAGGCCTAAAAAAAAAAAAAAGAAATGAGCTTTCCAACCTGTTGCATGGTGACTTGCGGCTGAGCAGTCATGTGCTGCTGAGTGTTGCGCACTCCTGCTGCATACTTGTACTGAGGGACTCCACGCACAGGAGCTGCTGCTGCTGCAGCCGCTGCAGTGGCTGGTCGTGGCCCCATGGTCTGAGCTGATGTAAAAGGAGTCAAAGAGAGGACAGAGACATCAACGCAAAGACAAAAGAAGCAGACTTACAGTTGAACCGCACTTGCATTTAGACTATTAATTGAGTATAGGTGACTGACCGACACGCTGAGTGGACATCATGCGGGGCACCTGGGAGGCAGGTCGCATGGCACCAAAGGTCTGAGGGCGAGGTGCTGAGGGACGCATGGCACCTGGCATGTTCTGGAAGTCTGGGAACACACAAAAACAAAGTGACTTGCTGCATTTTTTTGCAACCATAAAAACCTGAACTGTCCCTTTGAAGAGGGGGGTGAGATACTCACGTTGTGGCCGGACACCTTGGGTGGCCCAGCGTGGGCTCGGGCGGAGCTGGGCCATCTGCCCAGCAGCTGGGTAGTAAGCAGCACGGTTCTGGGCTTGAGGAATGGCTGCCATGAAGTAGCCAGAAGGTGGGGCTGGCTGATAGGGGTTGATGACTGGGTTTGGCACTGCACGCACACTGGCCATGCGCTGCATGTACTGGTTGGTCAGGTGTGCTTGACGCTCCTCCTTACGCTGGGCCAGAGCCACATACAATGGCTTGGTGGCTACAATGCGTCCATTCATCTCTGTTACTGCTTTGGTGGCCTCCTCTGGGGATGAGAAACACACAAAGCCGAAGCCCTTGCTGCGCCCGCCTTCCATCATGACCTGAGAGTGAGAGAGTCACATGAATCCATGAAAAATCTCAAAACCTATTAAGTGTTTCAACCCCGATTCTTAAAAAGCTAGAATGCCATATAAAATATATAAAAATGTAATAATTTGCTGTTGCTTTTTTACATCTATTTAACTAAAAGCAGCAGCAAATTACAATGACTGATTTATCGCAACAACTTCACTGATTTTCTTAAATGTTTAAATGTATGCCTATTCGGAATTTGAATGCAGACATGTTTCTAAAAAGTTGGGAGAAACCGAAGACTGCAAAAGTTATGGAATGCTCACAAAACACCTGTATGAAACATTTCACGAAAACAGTCTTACTGGGAACAGGTGATAGTACCTTAACTGGGTATGAAAGGGGCATCCCTGAAAGGCTCAATCATTCACAAGCAAGGAAGAGGTAAAGCTCACCACTTTCTAGGATATGATTATATGAAAAATCACTGCTTCATGGGCTCGCAAACATTTTGCAACAAGTCTTTACACATCTCTCAAACTTTTTCCAAATAGGGGTCATAGCACTGTTAAATGAATGCAGTGCTTTTACAGCTGCAGCCTCACAGCCTTGTATTAATTATACAAGATAAGTTAAAAGCTAAGGACCTACCTTAGCACTAGTTATGGTGCCGAAGGGTGAGAACTCCTTTCGCAGACGCTCATCATCTATTCCATCATCAAGGTTTTTCACGTACAAGTTGACACCCTGAAAGTAAGACAAGAATAGTGTTTGTTTATTTATTTTAAAGGAGACACAGAAATGATCTCTTGCTGTTCTGTCCATATTTTGCTAATGTTATTGTCATTGTCTGTAGTACATATTTATCCCCAGAATCTATGATGGAGGAAGGTGGGGCCCATGAACTACAGAGTCACTGTTGCAGCCATTTTGGCCAGTGCAACCTATTAAGGAGGAAGCACTGAATTTGACAAAGCTGCTGGCTTTCAATATGCTTGTCCAGCATAAGGACTGGAAGTAATTTTGTAATTGGAAGCTGTTTAACCCCAGTGCATTATTTTAGAAGAAGTGTGTAGTAAGAGGGGAAACTGACCTGGTAGCGAGTCATGCGGTCTTGTTTCATTTGTTCAAATTTGCGCTTGAGCTCCGTCTGTCGCTCCACCTTCTTCTGGGCACGGCCAACATAGATCAGCTTGCCATTCAACTCCTTCCCATTCATCTCATCCACTGCCTGAAGAAAACAAGAAAACTCAGTTGGATCAGTGTGGGTTTTCAACACATATATGAACGCCCCTTACATTCAAGCCTTTTCCAAATGAGTTTAAGCAGTATTTACTGACGAAGCCTATCACTGTCAGAAACATCTCTATGTTCTCTGTTCAGCATATTTGAGTTGTTTAATCTAGAGTATGTGGCTACTTTTACATGCAGGTATCAGTAGTCATGTGTTTACATCAACCAGCAAAGATTGGTTTGCCAGAGCTAAAAGGTACAGGAGTAAGGCGAGGCCTATTGTATCATAAGCATGTCGGTATTGTTTGTGTAATTACTCTTGCTGCCAGAAAAGAAGGTTCCTCATTCCAGGTTTAACTTTCGAGAATCAAGAAACAGTAAACATTTCCAGGAAGCCAGCAGTGAGTTACTGGCAGAGCTACTGGCACAGCTTTACCTTTTGAGCATCCTCGTGCCTCTCAAAGCTGACAAACCCAAAGCCTCGAGACTTCCCGTTGTCATCTGTCATAACCCGGATACTCATGGCGTTTCCTAAACAGAGAGATAAAAATTAAATGACTATATGTTAAAGTTAATTGGCATGGGGCTTTTTCCTTCTCCAAACAGATTTTATACTTCTAACATTATGCCATAAAGTTTCACTGCAGGAGATCAAATAACTGTATATTAATGTACAAGAAAAGACTTTAATTAGGAATTAAGTGAAGGAGCTATTTGAAAAAACACACTGACTGACCATATTTATTGAAGAGTTCCCTCAGTTTCTCATCATCCATGTCTTCACCAAAGTTTTTCACATAAACATTGGTGAACTCCTTGGCACGTGCACCCAGTTCAGCCTCGCGCTCTTTCCGAGATTTGAAGCGACCCACAAATCTGTAATGAAATACACATGCTTCAATATTTGATTACACATTAATTACAGGAATTAAAGGGTTTTGCTCCTCACAAGTGTGCCAACTGCGTATGATAAGTAAACTGGATGAGCTACTTCAGTTTCATCAAGCTTGCTTTAAGTATTGGCTAACACTAGCAACCTTCACAACTCAATCAAACCAAAGGCAATATTAATTCAACAAAGTTTTGTTTTTTTTTTTATTTCACACATTAGTAGATGCAAATACAGTTCAAAACAACTTGAAACATGGACTTACACTTTTCGGTCATTGAGCAACATGCCATTCATTTTCTCAATGGCTCGTTCGGCTGCCTCCTGAGTCTCAAAATGCACAAAGCCGTAGCCTTTGGAGCCATTTTCATCACAAACAACCTTTGAGAAAGAAGACACATGCAGCTTTGAAGACCCACACACACATGCAACAAAACACCTGAACTATGGTGCAAAATACACTAACAATAATTTGGATCACTATTAAGATCACAATTATATATCGACTAATCCTACTAATCTACAAAACTTTGCATCCAAAATTAAGACTGGTTCTTATTCAACAAGAAAAATACATATTGAAAATTGTAACATAACTTACTACCTCATGTTAAACAGAGCACAGCTTTCACTTACTTCTTGTGCAGTTTGTACAGCCCTACTTTTAAACTGTGTGGTGCATCACACCTTAAAGATTTAAGCTCCTCAATTAAATTTATTATTTTGTAACTATTATTATGTTCCTTGCTTTTGAAAACAAGTTCAAAATTTCTTAAACTGTGTGACCTTATCTATCAATTCTGTTAAATATTTCCCACGAATATAATTTGTTGCATAGCTGCTCTGGGAAACAGTGTCTATATACTTTTAATCTTACTGAACAAACATTGTTTGGTGTAACAGCACAGTCAAACAAACTTTTTTCATCACTAATTTCTTTAGTAATGATTTACAAATCAGCTGGGTAATTGAGCTCTCTGTTGATGTAAACAACAGTCATTTTTGAAGCACACACATGCAAATTGTGCCAACCCTCACAATGCCACACGCAAACAGTTATGGTCTAACACCTCCCTCCAACAGTTTGGGTACAGGATGGAGGAGTCGACATCTTGTCTTTTACCTTGCATGACAGGATGTTGCCAAAAGCAGAGAAGGTGTCGTACAGAGCCTTGTTGTCAATGGACTTGTCAAGATTCTTAATGAAGATGTTTCCCACGCCACTCTTTCTCAGTGATGGGTCACGCTGAGACCACATGATGCGCACAGGCCGGCCCTTGATCACGTCAAAGTTCATAGTGTCCAGTGCACGCTCAGCTGAGGGAAGAAACACAGGGAGGGGCTGTGTCACTTAAGTTTTCAAGTGCTAGATAAGACAGCATTGGTTCAAGGTGGGGTTGAGAGTTTTTGGGGGGACTCTAGTGCCTAAATGCTGTTGGGCAAAAGATTATGTCTGGATTTTCAAGTTTCAAACAAGTAAAAACTAATGTCTGAAGAAAAGTGGTCTAAAGTTGTTATTGTTGAGACAAAAGTCATGCAATTTTCTGTTTTCTTTTTAAAGCCCTGCATATTAAAACGTTGGGAAATTAGTAAAGACATTAATCAAATGCTAGTAAAATACAAAAGCAGCTAGTGCATTACATACACAAAATAATTTAAAATAGAGAAGCATGAAAAATCTAATAATAATGGTCTGAAAATACTCCTTTATCTTTTATGGTTTGTCTGTAGTACATAATTATCCCCAGAATCTATGATGGAGGAAGGTGGGGCCCATGAACTACAGAGTCATTGTTGCAGCCATTTTGGCCAGTGCAACCTATTAAGGAGGAAGCACTGAATTTGACAAAGCTGCAGTCTTTCAAGATGCTTGACCAGACATTATTACTGATGGTAATACGGTGATTGGGAGCAGTTGTCATACAATGAAAAATTATTCTCCACAGGCTATTTTTTAAGCAAAAGATGGTCCACAGTCAGTGCTGTGATGGTTGTTAAACATTTTTTACATCCTTTAGTCCTGACAATAGGTCTTGCTACATTAATCTACTTGCCCTGGTCTGGAGTTTTACATATGGTCACAAATATGTCAGCACATCAGCATTAGCAATCTCTGGCCAATTTAAAAGTCAGCCCTGTACAAAATTTGTGAACTTTTTTTAATTTAAATTACTTAAGACTGGCAAGTTGTTTTATAGGCCATTCTGGAATAACCAGCTTTACACCTTAGGGCTGTACTTAACAGTTATTTTGATTAAAATAAAATAATTATTATGCCGTTCCTTGTTTGTGTAATGTAATAAAGAAAATGTCCAAGTTTACATATTCATATTGCTCATGTGTTGTTTTTGTTTTTATACATTTGTCGACATCCCTAAATCATACAGTTTAGAATTGTAAAAGCAGCAAATACCCACATTTAAAGAGCTGGGACCAGTAAATTTTTGGCATTTTTACTTGAAAAGTAAATGATAATCTGTATGGCCCTTGCCCTAACATTTGGCAAATTGAGTGGTAATTTGACCAAAAGTCTAAACAGAATATATCTCTATGTCTCAGTTTAAACACAAGAAACACATTCAAGAAAACCAAATGAGGATTCAGACCAGTGCTCTTATCAAGAGAATACAGAGGAGGATAGATATTTGGCTCATGAAAGGCTGACATATTTATAAAAAACATTTATATATCTATATATACATAACTGACACTTTTAGCAGTTGACATTCTATTATTCCCTCACAAATAAAGATGACTGTTATCATCACAGCATAACTGACCCAGTAGCATTTTGGGTAGGTTTAAAGAAAGTGTAGTTTCAGCACTTTAGGCTAACAGTTGGGGTGTTGTCCTGACACAACAGAGATAAAAAGGCATTGAGCATTCAGCTGGCAGCTAGATACCACTCTACTGCTACATAACTGGGGTGGGCAGGGCGGGATTGACATGGTGCCTTTCTGCTACGCCACTGCTGGGAGGTTCAAATGAGGAGACCCCACCGACAACATGTCGGCCGCAGTCACGTGTAGTAGGGGAAAAGGGAAGCTTTCACTTGTCGACTGTCATTTTTAAGTGGCAACTTTTAACATTTGACACGATATATTGGCAAAGTGGCTACATACCGTCCGCTGGCTGTTGGAAGTTGACATAGGCATATCCAAGGGAACGCCGGGTAATCATGTCCCGACAAACACGGATCGACAGGATAGCTCCGGCTGGGCTGAATTTCTCGTACAGCATGGCCTCGGTCACATCTTGATGCAGATCCCCGACGTACAGGGAGGCCATGGGGTAACTGGGAGCACTTGGGTTCATTTTCGTTGGCTATGTACGCTATCAAAGTACTCAGACGAAGCTCTATTCTCCAAACGAACAAAGTTTTCGGCGAACCTACCAGTTTTTTT
Organism: Acanthurus tractus; assembly: GCA_029783725.1. Taxonomy (NCBI): domain Eukaryota; kingdom Metazoa; phylum Chordata; class Actinopteri; order Acanthuriformes; family Acanthuridae; genus Acanthurus; species Acanthurus tractus. The sequence continues at coordinate 9,174,338 of JAQNCA010000008.1, forward strand.
GGGGTTCTCTAACGGTCACTGGCGTCACGTCAGTTCGGGGTAGATTGGTAACGTTTAACGTTAGCAACCGTTGGCTTGTCAATTGGACTGTTTAAAGTAAAACCGATAAGATGGATATGTTAAAATGGCAAACTGTCGACTTCTAATGGGAATAAAACTGTCATTCAAACTTGACACACAATGATAAAAGCAAATTTCTAACGTTTACTTGGTCTCGCTTCTGAACCAGTAACACGTCGACTGACTATTTGTCGTTCGATTAAACGTTAGGCGGCCCCTGCTTATACGTTACCGTCCGGTCCTCGAATGTCTACTCCAACTTCACCGACTTGTTACAAAAAAAAAGAAAAAAAATGATTTTTTGGTTTTTTTATATTTTGAATTTTTTTTGTATTTTTATTTTTTTATAGAATGTGTGCCGAGCGAGCTCAGGAGCACACACGCACTCACACAGCACTAACAGCCGGGGTTGAGGGGGAAGAAATACTTCGGAAGTTGTCGTTTATATACTAAAGGGCGCGTCACCGAAATGGACCAATCATCTGCCAGCGTAGTGGAAAAAAAGTCAACAAAGGGGCGTTGACCACAACTGTACGCATGATGATGAAATCATGTAAAAACGTATTGTTAAAGGCTGAAATTGACTTATTGTATTGACTACAGTGCTCCATTGTTAGTGATGCGGTGTGGTGACGGCTTAAATTCCTCCTGGATCACGGTGGTTAGAATGAAAAGATGGGAGCAATGCCCAAGATCACACAACCATCCCCGTGGCTAAAAAGTCTAAAGTATTTGTAATGTCACGGGCTTGTCATGCCTTAGGTATGACATTTCACTGTAACACCATGTATGAAATCATCATTTGGAACGCATTTAGAAATTCAGAAAATGTGACATGCACGATTTCAACTCATACCAAACCCTCAGTCATCCTTTATATAACCGTCATCTTTGGTCTTTATGTCTTCATGTATTCTGTGATGTACCTCATAGGAGCTTTATCAGCTGCTGTCAGAGAGAGAGAATAAAAGACAGGGCCATAATACTTACTTCAAAATATTTATTTTGGTCTTTAAAGTGTAATGATCAAAACTAAATTTGCCACAAATGTCAAGTAAATAAGTCTCCCAATAACAGGCTGACCATTTAATATTGTAATAAGTGCTAGCCCTAGTATTGCTGTTAAACATAAGGTTAACAGCAGAGTAGCTGTGATTTGTGTGGCTGTGAAGATGCATTAATTAGAGTCTTACTTTTATTCAAAAATAAAAAGGCACTTGGCACTATTTCACCTATCAGACTTGATTCGTGGCTAGATTTTATCATGGTAAGGTAGACAAATTTCTACATTTGTGTTGATTCATTAGAAAGATTTTAGTCAGTCAAGCTTAAAAGGAGCAAATGACCATTTTGTGAGAATCTCATGGTACATCCTCATGCATTGCAACACAGCCCTTCACAGGCATCTTTATCAGCAGAGGGCAGTGTTGTCAGTGAAAAATATGCTTCCATGTATTTCTCAAGTCTGTAGCCTCTTCCAGGGTGCTGTGCTTTTAAATTTTGCATCTTCAGGCATGACTTTTAAAACCAACATAACCAATAGAGGTAATGAAAATAAAGCTTTGTAACCAGTAAGCCATAGTATTTAAACTTCTCAATGGTCTTTCAGTAACAGCAAAGTTCAATGTAAGAACATATTTTTAACTGCTTTAGTTTGTCTAACACTGGCAAGAATAATTGGTATATTTATTTTTAGTTTTTTTGGATGTCTACCTTAAATTATAGCTGTAATTGTATTGTAATTACTCTCATGTCGTGACCTCACATTGAGTTTTTGCTTTGAGAGAGATGAACAAATCACAAGGTTGTAAAAGACCTTTTGGCTTAAGTATTATAATTACATCAATATGACAAATGTTTTGCTTTCTGTGGTTAGAAATCAAGTATGTCCCACAAGCAAATCTAGCTACAACATCAATTCAAAGAAGCCCGGATGTCAAAGCTTTTAATATGTTTCTATTCTGTGCAGTAAAAACTGTTCTTGGCTGTGAGCTTGAGGACGTTCACCAGCAGCCACTTGGATGTGTGGTGGCCCTCATTTTCTCAACTGTAACATGGATTAATTCTGAGATTACTGTGAGAATATCTCTGTCTGAGGAGCCGACATGCCTCCCAGCTGACATGGGAAATAGTAGCAGCCTCAACTGTTAAGCTACCTTAACTTCCAGTGTCTTCATGTACATGTTGTAAACATGTTCGACAAGTATAGAGAGAAAAAATACATACATTGAGCACAGCACACTTGATTTTAATGTTTTAATTCCACTTACATGAAAGCACATAACCAAATAATGTACTCAGAGTGTAACTTGCAAATTCTGAATCCTGCATCCCATCTTTTTAAAACCAAGATACTGTAATTAGAAGAAACTGGCACTACTTTTTAACTACTGAATGGTCGTAACGTAGCTCTCTAACAAGTTACTTGAATAACTCTGTTTATATTTAGCATTGTTTTAGTTTGTAGTTACACAATGTTCTTTCAAGGAAGGTAAATGTTACTGTAAACCACCCTGGTTGAAGCTTAATCCTAAGCAAAAAATGCCAGTTTCAAAGCACAACTAACCCTCACACCATACTACTGAGAACCACATACATTCCAGGAGTCAAATCAAAAGTCAAAGGGAATAAAATTCACAAAGAAAATACAAAAACACCTGAATAGAAAAAGAGTAGAAAGCCACATAAAAGCACATGGCAAAAGTATCCTCTGCTGAAAGATAAAATATCAAAAGTTACAGTATTGAGCCATTTGTCAAGTTGTTCACTTTATTTTAGGCTGTCCATACCTTGTCATGTGTTATGGAAAAATTGGAGGAAATTATAATTACATATTTCACTGAGAGTGAAAAGATGTCAGTAAAATGGAATGTAATCCTTTCAACAAAACTATCAACCAAAGTTAAGCTACAGATCTCTCAAAGTGGCCATTCACACAGGAAACCTTCCGTACGCCTGAATACACACTGAACCCACTGAGCCATGACACATGTATCATCCATAAAAACACGACCTGCTACACTAGACACTGACAGAACAGGATGGATTCAAGCGATGTGGTAATAGATCTTTACCAAGGTCAATTCTGCCATCTATATGATCACTGCTATTGTCAGATGAGATCTAAAATTTAGTGAATTCAGATCACTGTGACCATTTTTACAGTTTACGTGCTTTAAGAAGTTTTGCAGACCCAAGTGTCACAAGGATTGTAAAGGTTGAGTTCAAGTAAAAACATACAAATTATCAAAATTACAGTTAGAGGTTTTTTGTTTGTTTTCCTGCAACAGCAGCAGTTTGCTACAGTAAATAAGGTGAGAGAGAATGGGGCTGATTTGAATGTGAAAGAAGTGTTTTTATCTGGACTAAACCATTGACAAAAACAAATGAAAAAATAAACATCCACTGGTTTACACAATGAGTAATGTTTCAAATAAAAAAAAGAAAAGAAAAAAGATCTATTCCATTCTTTTCTCTGTGGAGGTGCTCATACAATTAATAACACACACACTTCAATGTATCTGCACACACATACTGTACTTTACACATTGTGAGTGGAGTGTAAACATACATTTCTGTGCATGTATGTGCAAACACAACCACACACACAACTTAGGCTGGTGAGAGGTAAAAAATGTGTGTTTTTTTATTAATTTCTTTTTTTTTCTGGCGTTCAGTTCTTCTCAGCTGCCTGGTCCGTCTCCTCTCCTTCACCTTCACCCTCACCCTGGGGCTCTTGCATCCACAGCTGCAACAAAGTAAAGTATACTGGAATGAGTGCACACCATAAAGCAAGCAAAAACCCCTTTCCATCACAAACACGTGTTTGAGTCTGATGTAGAGATAAGGGACAGCATAAAGTTGGAGTCAAAGACACATCTATCATGCAGGACGATGAGGATGGGAAACTCACTGTCAGATTGTCACGGAGCAGCTGCATGATCAAGGTGCTGTCTTTGTAGGAGTCATTGTTGATGGAATCCAACTTTGAAACGGCTTCATCGAAAGCCTGGAGGAGACAGGGACGGTTATCAATGCTTCCAACAGCAGTGTACAACCAAAAGCAGATTGTTTAAAATGGATTGAAATTTAATTGGCTGTATTGTAATCAAGGTTTCTACCATCAAAGGACTTTAATTTAACACAACAGAAAGAAGACAGGGATCAGGATTTTGCAAGAAAGACGTTTGAGCTGTGCCAAATATATTTTTAATGGTCAAAAACATGACAGTAACAATCACGTTTTACAGAATGAATCGAATGTAGCACAAAAGAAATATTTTTTGTCCTGCAGCTAAGGGTTCTCTCAAAATTTTGTTCATTTATATTTAATTTCAACGAAGTGATGATACACATTTTTTAATTTTATTATTTATCTTTTTGCTATTCCTGCAACTGAAAGTCTGAAAGCCCAAAATGTATACCTCTGCTTTCAAGTTTTTAAGTAAACTCCTTTGTTATAGACAACCACACTTGTGAACCTCTTTTTATCCTCCTCAACAAATTAGGACAATTTATCTTTTAGATTACAAGATATGGGGACATCAATTGGACCTAAACAGAAATAAGAACCTCATGAGAGGGAAGGATTGTTCTTACTGTTTTGGCCAGTTTGCAGGCTTCCTCAGGTGAGTTGACAATCTCATAGTAGAAGACAGAGAAGTTGAGAGCGAGGCCTAGGCGGATGGGATGTGTAGGCGGCATTTCTTCACTGATGTTAGAGGCCTCCTGGTAGGCCTCTTTTGACTGGCTGATAACCTCTACACATTGGACGACAGACCAGTCAGACTTCTGTCTGGTAATAATGACCACCACTGCTAATATTTACACATATTACATATATCATACACACATCAAGAGTTTAAATACAGAATTTTTAAAGCTTGGTTATGGTTTAACAACTAAAAAGAATAGAATTAAAATAGAAAAAAACTGAACCCATGACTCTTTGGCATTTTTACAATAAAAAAATACCTTAAAGTTGTTAATAACTTGTTAATAACTTGGCAATCAGCTGATCAATTTAGTCTTTTAAAGTTTACTGTTTAGTACAGTTGGTTCAAAACAGTCCAAACCAGTTGTAGGATTCATACTGGGTTTGAGAAAGTTTTATACAAAAAAAAAGAATATAAAATGGGAAAAACAAACAATATTCTATTAAAAGACCACTGAAAACCTAAACAATATCAGAAGTTATAAACATAGCCCTGTAAACTGTACAAGCAAAGGTGAAATTATAATGTACTCTCTGTAGAGATACAATGATTGCAATCATTTTTATGGTGTTAAAATATAAAAGAAAAAAAAAAGAAATCACCCAGGAGCTTTAGGTTGCCATAACCACCAAAGAAACTCTAAAAATGCATCCCAGCCACCAGAAGCAGCCAACACCCTGGTGCTGCTCCTGTTGCCATGACAACCCAGCAGCAGCAGCCCTTGCCTGCTGACAGTTGTAGGTCAAGGACAGGGAGGGTGTCCATGTTCTGGCCAAAAACAGCAGTCTTAAAAAATCCTCTTAAAGGGGATTTTTAAAGGAACATTATCCAACACACATTCATTCCAATCTCTGGCAGATGTGTGTCAACTGCCATAGGAAAAACAGGGCAGGATCACATTGCAGTATGTGTTTTTGGCAGTAGGTGGCGCTATTTATTTTTTTGTTTGTTTGATGTGTCTTGCATGGCTCATGAACTGTAACTGATCCAGGTCACACACAGGTCTGCTTTACTTACCCCCCCTCTTTTCCTCAGAGGCCACCTCAGCCAGGTAGCGGTAGTAGTCTCCCTTCATCTTCAGGTAAAAGACTGTGCTGTCAGAAAGCGTGGATTTGGGAATCAGATGTTTGTCAAGCAGATCCTACATGGGAAAGGGGCCAACGTTAGTGAAAAAGCGTACAACAAAAGTAAGAGGTCGGCTCATGGAAAAAAAAAAATTAAAAATGCACTGACAACAGTATTTGAAGTAAGTGAACAAAAAGTCAGCGTGTTTGCTTGGAGAAAAACCATGCAGGCTGCTCATTTCCTGCAAGTTTGTTTCTTGTCACTATTTTTCAGGGCCTTAATTGCATTACTCACACATTTTTGTTTTTTTCATTTCATATCAGTTGATTCTCCAAGGCAAAAAATTTAAAATAACACAGCAAAAAAACTTTAAAGAGCACAAAAACGATCTTACAGGATACAGAGCAGCACAACTCTATAACTCTGGTTAAACATGCTATTGACAAACGCCATATTACAGTGCGACTTACAAGGCTGAAGATCTGAGCTGTAACAATAATCTGTTGGGGCAGTGAGCCTTCATTCACAGTGGAGCATGCATGCCACACCATGAATCATCAAGCATGTATCATGCATGTAGGCCATAATGTACTTGTTTCATGAGTACTAAGGGTAATTAATGACATGCATACTGGATATTCAGGGATAAATTGTGACTCAAACGGAATAACAAGATAGAAAAAGCTCTTTTATGATCAGAACAAGCATGTGACTAGTGCAGCGACAAGGGCATTTTACCCTCACTGATTTCCCATTTAAGAACATTGTTTCTGTGTACCCCTCACATAGATGTATTCAATGTATTACACTGGCTCCACGATGGTGCTCGCTCATTTGCATACAATCTCTCACACTATATTTCTGCGTTGGTGGATCAACTACGTGAGTGTATTAGTTTTTAGGTTGTTTCTCTTACTGTTGTTCTCGTCTTTGCCTTCTGCATCCCAGAGACTTTCCAAAGGCATGATATCATGTGTAGGTTTTGAATATTACTTTATGGAGTTCTTCCTTCTAAGAGTTACGTTTGCCCATTTCTCAGAAAGAGATTATTTTGGTTCAAATGTGTCCTGTCATTTCCTCTTTTGTCATGTCTTACATGTCTTTTCATTCGTCATGAGTAAAGTGTTTACTCACTTTGCTTCCTCTCCCACTTATTCACCCATCATCCCACTTTTTCAGCTTCTTACCAGTACTTCCCTGCAGATGTCATTTAGCTCTTTCTCAATCGTTTCCTTGTACTCTTTGGCCATTGCAGTCTTTGAGCTATCTTCAGACTTGCTCTCTATGCTGGATATCACCCTCCAGGAGGACCTCCTGGCCCCCACCACATTCTTGTAGGCAACAGAGAGCAGGTTGCGCTCCTCATTGCTGAGCTCCGCACTTTCCTCTGTAACAGCCTTCATGGCTGCGGCCATATCATCGTATCGCTCAGCCTGCTCAGCCAGTTTGGCTCTCTGTACCTGGTCCTCCCTGTCTGCCATGGCTCCTCTGTAGGCTGAGGAAGGAAGGACAGGGGAGAGGAGTTGAGAATGGCAAAACAAAAGGGACAGGAGATGGATTAGAGATAAAGAGCATTCTGGGAGGGCAGGAACAAGGAGAGGAGCAACATGATGGGGATGGGGGTAGGGATATAATCATTTAGCTTGAGTGAAGGAAAACTACAGTGCATGTAAACATGTGGTCTTTCCTGAACACGTTCCTGCCTGACCTGTTTTCTCAGAGAAACCTGGTTTCTGGTATGCATGTAAAAGTATATTTGAAGAGACAAAAAGCAATTAACTGACAAGTGTAAAGTGACAAGAGTTTAAAAACTTTGACTAGTCCCTATTACAGTTGAAAGTTAACAGATAAGCAAAAGGTCCATGCAACAAATGAAATTTGGCATATTTATTAGTATTAACTAGGATGACATTATCTTCTGCAGAAATCTTATCAGTGTTTCAGCCTTTTTACATTGTTTACTCCAACAGCAAGTGCGTCTTGGGTGTGTGCAGCGCCTTTGAAGGTTTTTTTGGATTGAGCATGGCTCATCTGCACTCACAGACTGGCACAGACTTGATTTATACTCGTGACTAACCCTTCTTGGCATCCGTGTAATTACAAGTACAATCAGAGAAAGTGGTTTATTTAAACTCGTGACAATAAAAGGAAGAACCAACATTAAAATGTCGTGATAGGGTGTCTGGTCAACACATGGAACTTCAACAGCTTCAGTGCACAAAGGCATTGATTCTGCAAGTCTCTGAAACTCTGCTGGAGGAATATAAAACAAATTCATGCATAACAGAGCTGATCCCCACACTGTAGGGGATAAACATTCAGGTTTGTACCGCTCTCTTTGGGAACACGCACTTGCCACTTGTCAGGAATATGGTGCCATTAACTTATCTAACCATATCATATTATCTTTTTATCCACGCTTCTGTAGACCAGTGCTGGTGTTTTTTGCACCACTGAATCTCAGGTCACATTCATCTTCGTAATGAGGGGCTTCTGCACTGTAACCAAACTATAATATCCTTCTCTGTGTAATTGTCTACGGACTATTCCTGCTGACACAGTCTGATCACGTTCTGCATTGACTTTGTCGGTCACCCTAGGAAAACTTGTTCTGTTTCTCCTTACATAATGCACCAATGCACAAGCATACTTGTCATTAAATGTGTGCTGTCAACCACAATTTCCAAACTTGTTTACCCATAGGTCTTAATGCAAATGTCACTCTAGTCACTGTTCCTACTGAAGGACTAGCAAGTTAGGCAGGCTGTGACTAAATGTGCTGCCCTCCTTGCTCCAACAAAAAATTCTCTTACAAAGTTTCTCAGAGCTCTTCATCTTGTCATCTTGGAACAACAGCAGAATTAACTGAGCCAGCTCAGTATTTTCATATACCCAATACAACAAGATTAGATGTGCATAGCACAGAGGTGCGTTGCATGACACTAAGAGCTCTGATCAGATTTTGAGGGACCAATCAATGGTTGCTGGAAGCACTATTGCCTGATGCCAATCACCAACTAAAAAGTTGTTTCTTAACAACTATAGATAAGTAATCTGAAAACTGAAAAAAGATCATAAAAAAAGATTGGACAAAGAATTTAGCAACAAAATTCAGGAAATTCCTGTGTCTCTGTCTCAGTTGTCTCAAATTTTGTACTGAGGTCTTTGTACCCTAAAGCCATTACTCCGCCACTTGGTCACTGCATGTATCTGGTTACTAACATCTCTGACAGAAGCTTTGAAAAATGTACACAAATGTATATTTTCTAACTACAAACTTAAAGTATTTTTATTTACTATAAACTCATAGTGTTGTTACATTAAACTGCATGTCACTGTTTACTGCTGCATAAACAGAAACCTCAGTACAGCTGGGTGTTGAGCTGTCTAAGCCAAGCACACAGCTGGACTTTGCTTATCAAAGGGTGCTAATTGCTTAGTGCTAACTAGCTTTCCTCCTGCCAGTTTCAATGCAAATTGGAAGTGGTCTCATGGTTAACCAGCAAACATAAGCGCAGAGTCCTGCCAGCAAGCTGTTTGTGACTTGTGGGATAGATGGACAGGAACATTTTTAAAAATTCATATTTTTCAAAGACCTGGCACTGAGTAGCCTGCCAGTGAAAGTATCTATGGTAGATTCCAGATTTAATCATTTCAGGATAGACATTGCAAAACAGTATGACAAAATGCACACTTCCAACAAAGTGTGGTTACAGCTGGGTCACATTATCAACAAGGAAACGGAATATAATTGCATTTAATTTTTTGATCAAAAGTCAAAACCACCAAGATAGTCACGTTACTATCACACCTAAAAAAAGACAGCAGTAAATTATCACATTACCAAAACAGAAAGCAAGGGAGCTTTATCAGTTTCCTTTGATGGATGAGAATAATCGCATATCAGGATCTTTTATCAATTACTCACTCTATAAATCAGCTTATCAGTTGAGCGGTACGTTACATAATGAAAAAATGAATCACTGGCTCTAAATCTGTTAAATACTGTTGGACATATATCGTTATTTTATTCAAAAGACGGCCTTTCGATCAATAGAGGTTAGGCAGAATTGCGTAGTTATAAATCGAATATGGTCGAGATCGGTCTTTTTCAGATCAGACCCCTAATTAACGCTTTTTTTTTTCAAAAGTAGACTACTTCCTGGCTAGAGACTTAAACAAAAATTCCTTTGCTCTGCTCACGAAAACTGCAAGATTGTCACAGTGAATGAAACAATGAACTGATCTTCAAATTATTGCTTACCAGCTGTTAACGAACGGACGCAGAAGTTTCCAAATCGTGAGCTCTTTTCAAAAATCACACGATCGGTCGTGCAGATTTGCCAGCGCGCAGACACCTGCACCCTTCTGAGGAATGTCGGCCACCCAGTTTCACGTCACACACACACACACACACACACACACACACCTGCCCACCGAGCTCCTACTGTGTTACGGCAGGGGTTCAGCAGGTCTAATAAAACCTTGATGTATGTGTGATTTTAAATTGTTTTAATTGCTAACTAAGTCAGTGTTTCACGGCGCTGCAGCTGGATAAGATTAGATTAGACCTTATAATGGTGTCGCCGAATCAGTGAAGCTGGAATGAAAGAGCCTAGCTTAGTTCAGTCCACAGTGAACGCCCTTTTTCGCTTCCCGGAAAACAAACAAGGGCTGTCGGTTTTCCGAACATTTATCGTTATTTTTAAGGTTGTTTCATTCACAAAAGCTAACGTGATACACCCGAATGTTATCTTCTGTAAACGGCGGGTAACGAAAAAAAGGGGTTAAAGTGCAGCAGCGCTTCCCATTCAGTAAGCGCTGAACAATGACTGAGCAGCGGCGCATCACTGGTTTCCTCTTACAGTCTCAGTAGCAACGATTCATGCAGGAGTAAAACGGTAACGCAAAGCACGTGGAGCAAATTTTACTCTTTTATGTCGAAATCACTATCGATCACCAGTAGTAAATAAATGTGAACTAACCTGCGAGTATCGTCAGACGATGTTGTTCCTGATTCCCGGCCGCACAGCTGATGATCTCTCCCGCTCATCCACGGGGTTTCCCTCCAATCAAAGACACAGCAGCAGGGTCGCACAGGGACGGATGACGTCAGACCAAGGTTGCTAGGGAAACCAACTTCTACGCGCACAATTTTTTAAAGCCGTGAAAACTCGGATAGTGGATGATTTCAAAAATTATGTTGCATATATTATGAGCAGTATAATCTCATTAAAAATTTTATTCTTAATTATACTAAGTTAAACAATGCGGGAGGAACACATCGTGTCAGTTTAGTTCAATCCATCCTTTATTTTCTGCAATTGAAATCCTCTATCTATGAATCCATAAAGTTTTACTGTTTTATGAATGGTGAAAAAACACATGTCCCATGAGTGCTTGTCCGGAAATAGAAGCAAGGACTCATGGGAGATGTAGTTGATGAACCTTAGGTATGACTGTGAGGTCAAGCTTTACTGCCATTTACAGTGGCAAATACCGATGTCTCTTGAGAAAAAGTCTTAAAAGCCAGCCATTTTCACCAATTAAGAAAGGGCCGTAAAAGAAATACTTATTTTAAATATTTAAGACAGGGGAACAGGATCTAACCCGGAAGTGGGATGGGACTGGCTTGAAGTGATCATCCCCTCCCCTACTTTTTTTGCTGTGCAAGTGTCATAAATGCTAGTAAACATCGATTGCTATGGAAACTGTGTCTCTAAGAGGGTAATTTTATTGACCAGACTTCGAAGGGAAAGCACATTTATGTTTTCACTGAAAGCTCAAAATATAAAGAAATGTAAGATCTATTTGCAGAGTAAATTAAACATTATTACACTAAATCTAAGTACTATTGAGATAATATCACTAGTTTCTCACTCACCAGTCATATGCCTTGACCTGTTTGACAAAAGTTGTTCTTAGTCGTATTTTTAAGTGAAGGGTTTCAATATAAGTTGTATTTAAGTGCAGTCTCTACAGAAGAAGAGGAGGACACCCTCTTAAAAGGACTAATACCAAGTGTGAAAAAAGTTAGGTAATTGTTGCTAAAAGTGGTAAGTAAGACTAGAGGAACTAGAAAAACAGTGATCATGGTCAGATATTAATCTGGCACATTTATTACAACATACAACTAAGAAAGATCCAACTTTTAGGTAAATGAAAAATGATAGTCTACTAAAATGTTCTGAAAGCTCCACCCTGTGTCAACGTCAGACTTAACTGAAAGTATGATGTACTATTCCAGCAATGATATGCTGTAGAAAATTGCTCAATAATCAGGTTTTCAACAGGGTGTGCCTGGGTCCATTGTCTTTCGGGTGGGGTTTTGAGTTGTTCAGAAGGAGACCTGTATTTTGCAAAGGTTTCTGTACTGACTGTAAAACACAAGTTATTTATGGGCCCACACAGAAATGTTAATAATATAGCAGAATTGTTGTCAGCATCTGACTAGTATGATTAAAAAACAAACAAAAAAAAAACACGAGTTGTGTGTGTCTATGGGTACATACACATATATAAAGTACTACATATTTAAGATGAGCAATGCAATGAGTTAAGTCTCTGGTTACACGTTTTTTTTGTCTTTTCAAATTGAAATATGTGCCTTGGAATAGATGAGCAACAGCCGGTGGAATTAATTCCCTCAACTCATTAAGACTAATTCATTTTGTGTAAGTGCCTCCCCTTTTCCTGTTAGCTTTGTGTTTGAATCCAAACAGACAGGACATAACACATTAAGGAGCTTTAGCAGATGTGTTTGCTTGTATGAATGAACATGTGTTGTGCTTTTTCATTCATAAGTTTACAGATGGGAAGGAAGGAGGTGGACTATGTGTGAGGAGACAGAGGAACAATGTGAGCTATGACTCACTTAGTCAAGCTGTAGAGACTTTAAAAAAACAGGCAGCATGGCATTGGATTTATTTATTTATTTTTGTTCTACTGAATACTGAGGGTAGAGGAAAACAAGTTATTTTCTCTGGCTCAGTTTTGACAAAAATGATTCATTTTTGGACCTTCTTTAGAGACTTTGTGAAAACAAGGCAAGCTTGTGAGAGCAGCAAATGCAATGCTGTGGTTATTTCTTGTCTGTGTTGCAAGACAACTCATCCTTTGAGTCTGAGCTGAACTTATGCATGTTAGAGCTTGAGAGAAGCAAACACAGGAAATTAGTGCTTTTTGTGAGAAAAAGGGCCAGAGAAATAATTCTCAGATGTTTGAATGACTAATGGGATGAGACAGAATTCATTGTTTTTGTTAATAAAACAAACACAGTGATGCAGTTTGAGTCATTTCCTGCTGTTGGAGCAGTGTAATACTAGGCTTTTATGACAGTTGGTATCAGGTTCTACATCACACCGCTGATATATTTGCTTCATTATGATTTGAATATCTGTTTCAGATTTGCCACTTGTGTTCCTGGTGTTTGCATCAAAGTCCTTTTTTCCATGTGTCATCCCTTTTAATTTCAATTTATTACAGGCATGCATGAAAAATATGGAAACACACCTTGACAGATGGAATTGGACAGATGCTTTCTACATAGTTGATTTAGAAATTTTCTGAAGAACTATTGAGTAACCTAAAATTAATGTGGGTGTTCTTCCTGGGAAAAAAAACACAAAAACAGAGACCCACAATGTAAAATAGCTGCCTTTGATGATGATACTGAATATCATTGTCAGTACATCAGAGAAAAATAAAACCTTCCATACAGCAAATACACAAGATTTTATGAGCTGTGTACAAAAGGCTTGATCACAATGATGTCCCTGTGAAGGATCATTTATTATAAACACAGACTCCTGGGAAGTTGTCCAAATGAGTTGCCAGACTCTCTGTGAGTCTTCCTGTCTCGCTCAGCCAGATATTTAGGTTCCAGAGCGGCAAAGTGCAATACTGGGTACACAAACATTCATCATTATTCAGTACATTCAATTTGGACAATAAACACTGAGCTGCCAATAAAAGTATGCAGGCAAACAGAAGTCCACCAAGACTGAATAAACAACACGTGTATAGTGTCTGTAAGTGACAGGCCCAAGAAAACTCCCATGAGGTGAGAAAGGGAGGATTTGATTTCATTATCTGCTTAAAGACACAATGTGTTTGATAGTTTTTAGGAAGAAATCAAAGGGAAAAGCACATTTACAACAAAGTAAAATTTAATAAAATGCTATAATACATCATTGGAGCATACATTCATCTTTCAAGCATAAAAATGTTTCTTATAAGCCCCTGTAAAATGTTATTTATCAACAATTCTTGTAGCAGCTTGGAAATGGCTTGCAGAATTTCACATTTTTTTTGAACCAACACGAAATTATGATTCGCAAAATTATAGAAGACAGCAGAACAAGGCAGATAGATCCATGGATCTCAAAACTAAAGTGAGAAAAATGTCACAAACTCCTTTTGATTCAATACTCAAAGCACTAACAAAAAAGATGAGGTAACATTAGCCATTGCCTCGAATGCAGCTAACCAATTAAAGCTCTCCCACCCGAGTCAATCCAAGCTTAGTTTAAGGGCACTGTATGTGTTTACTTCATGTGGCATGTTGGCTAAAAGTTTAATTAGACAATCAATCAGTCAATGCTTCAGGTAAAGAGGTGCAAAAGCTAGCAGCAAGAAATATTACTATGTGCACGACACATCAGGGCAGTGAGGAGTCTGTTCTGAGAAACTGTGTGAATAAAAGGAGAAACATTAATTCAGCACTTGGATTGTTTCTGGTTTGTACAGGTCTTCATTTGCCCTGAAATTGAAATCTACACATCATTTTAGCCCTGCATATACAGTAATTAAACACTAGCAAAAACAGGACTGGATAGAAGGAAGCCTTAAGTCAAAGGCAAATTGGCCTGTTAAAGCCTAAATGAAGATAATCGCTTCATGTTGGTTACATTGATCATTCATTGCTGTTAGACTGAGACTAGTGCAGAGTTCGTGCAGGGCCTTAAAGACCTTGGCTTAGCATCCAGGGTGACCATTTATGCCTCCACTCCCTCTAACTCAGGAGGCAGTGGGGATTTTGGGTGTTTGCTCTCGAAGTGCTGCTTGAAGGTTTTTGGGTCAGGCATCTGGGACTGCAGAAAGTAATACAGTCAATATACAGCATGATATAATTTATGGTGACACAAGCCTTGTGAATGGTTCACTTGTGAGTGATCAGTCTTAAAATGGATGCACATAGCAGCAGAATGAAAGTATTTTTTCTATCCTGAGACAAGTTTCGGTTTCTGGTATGTCAAAGTTGAGATTTCATATTTTTACCTTGCACACTATGCACGTAAACACTAGTGCTGCCTTGGCTGCCGTCTTCTGATCATGACCCTTTGCCTTCTTCATCTCAGCCTGTTTTTTGGCATTTTTCTGCTGAGACTGAATCTTTTGATGCCCGCGTGCCATTCTGGCAAAGCCTAAAGAAGCAAGGACAAAGGCATTACTTTTATTGATATAGTTTTTTGTTGTCAACACCTTTAACTTTTTAATATTATTGACACACATCAACAAAGACAGTTGATAAATCCTATTAACAGTCCTTTAAGTGCCTATAGAGGCATAATACCATGTTTGCTGCCCAATAGAGAGTACTGATCCAATACCTGCGCATTTACAAAAATTATGGTATGTTATGGATGGGCTAGTGTCTTGTTATGTTTCATTAGTCTGGCAAGGCCAATTCAAGGTCTTTCTTAAAGCCAGCTAGAAATCAGTTGATGTACAAAAGGTGAAAGGCAAGCAAAGAGCCAACAACTGCCAGTCACCCAGAGTCAGGCTACGTAAACAAGATAAGGTTAAACCTGAACTGGAATGAGGGTGTAATAGGGCCATAAAAGTCTTGGAGCATGAGGGTAGGAGAATAAACTATTTCATGCAAAGACAGTAAACAATATCAGAAATTCTTAGCTTGGTGGCTGTGCAGGCACTGATTCCAGAAAGCAGGCCACCTACAAGCACATTTAATCTGACTCAAGGACTGTTCAGACAAAGAAACTCCAGATTTTAATCTGAAAAGATTACTGTTTCTTGGAGCAAGACCAAGTCTGACAGGTTGTTCTACAGAACTTCACTTGCAAATGTTAATTTTAAGGGTGTGTTATTAAGAAGGGGAATAAGTTCTCACTTGCCCTCAAAACCACTTACATATGAATTTTTATTGTGTGGTGTGGTTAACTTGTTTCTCCAGTCCTGTACATACTCATTGGGAGGCACTTTAAATGATAAGATTTGGGTGGATATTCATAAAGGTTTCATGTTTGGGGGTGTGTCTGATTAGTACTAGGGAGGCCACATTAACCCATTGAAAAGGGCGACAAGTAGCCAAGGGCCCAAATATTGCAACAGTATTGTGTAAATGCATTGCCCACCAAAAGGCTTTGAACAGTTTAATAGTTTTCAGGGTGCACATTTCCAAACCACCACAATATGATTGAAGGTTGAAGGTCGGGGGACTTGAGGCAGTTACCCGCTGTCAATCAGGTCTTCCTTTACTGGCATCTGCTATAAATAATTTTTCGTTAGTCAGCAGTGTATTCAGCGTTGGTTAGCCTGTAAAAAAATTCGGTGACCACCCAGTGTATTAACTTTGTCAACTCCATATGCCGGTGGTCCCTTATGCTTAAGGGACAAATGTCATGAGGTGAAATATTTATATCAGTTGTATTATTTCAGATGTAATGTTAACGGTAAGGACAATGAGAAATACGGACGAATTAGCATTTGACACGCTATTGTTTTTATCCAAACAACATTCCGTTATTTCATGTTTACGGCTCGGACAAGTTATTATGTTCCTTAGGACAAAACTGTTTAGTTACCACAGTACGTCTGCCTCATTGTTTTCGAGATCACATCAGTTTGTTTCCCCCCAAACTAATCCAGCTTTTAGCTGGGGCTGAGCTGCAGGTGACACTTTGCCGTAACGTGGGTTAGCCACACGATAGCCACACGATAGCCTACACGTTAGCCTCAGCTCACTCCAGCCAGCGATGTCGTTAGCTAGCCGGCTAACTATATAATATATATTTTCATCGGCCAGTGGGAAGCACTCAGCAGAAGAAGCATCAGCAATGGATTATAGTTTACAAAATCATAAATAAATGAAAAAGCAGTTCTTACCTCTTAAAATAAGAATACGTGTCGTTTGCTAGAAGCACACACTCAAGTGTGACAGCTGCTTAGTTCTCAGACAGCTGAGGACTGTTGATGCGTTCATTGACAATCGTAAGATTCTGATTTAATAGTACAGGTACAGTTTGATGGGTTTAAAAACTATGAACCAAGGTTTTCGTGTCTTGAGCTGACCAAATTGACAGGTTATGTTACTAAGTGGTCATTGTCAAACATACTACTTCCCCAGCTGTAGGAAGAAAGATAACTGTCATTTAAATTGTGCTAGCACGTTGCGATGTACCAATTTTTTACGATTATATGAGTATTATGTAAACGCACCGCCATAGCTGCTGTTGTAAGCACCTCGCTCATACATGATGATGGAAACGTTGCCCCCACGTGGTAAAGTGTGGTTGGTGCACATCACCAGACGACAGCAACAACAAAAATAATCAAGTCGTTCAGTGTCACTATCACTCAATGTAATTAGGAGAAGAAAGTGAATTAAATCCTACAACATATACTTCTATGGTTAATTCATTACTTCCATGCTCCATAAATATGTATGCATCTAGTTAAGCTTTGAAGAGATGCGATGAGATTGGAGAAGTGTGCAAGTTTAAGAGAGGGACTGCATAAATAAAGAAAATAGTTTTCATTTTATCATATGTCTTTTTAAATAACATCTAATAACTGGGAGAATACACCTCCGTCTTGTGACTGCTGTGAACAGCCACAACTAATATATGGAAATGTTTTTATTATGTACACTTCTTTGAAAAAAAAGGAAAAAAGAGTGCACCGCAGAAGTTTATATGTGTGGTGCAACATTTATGAACCAAAAAAAATCACTTTCCTAATACATATGTAGTGCTATTTTATATTCATTAGGAAGCACTTTGAAAGGATTTTTCTGCAAGCCTTTTGCAAAAGTGTTTTCTTTGTGTTTTTTGTTAGATAAATTGCTTAGTTTTTCTGTACTTTACAATGTTCTGTATATTAGCTGTGGTTTTCAGCCTAGTGTGTCCAGTCCCTGTTTTTATGCAGTGCATGCAGTATCAAACCATTTGGCATCATCACAAGCTGAGGACTGTTAAGTGATTTAAAAGCTTTTCCCTCAAAGTAACACTAGAGGGCAGGCATAGGGGCTAGTGTAAATGTTTTCAGCATGTGCCTGTGCGCCTGAGTGTATGTGTGTGTGCATCTGTGTTATGGGAGATATCACTGAAACATTAGGATTAAACCATACTTTAAATGTTGCTTAAAGCACACACAACATTGCGTTCTCTGCTGAGTTTCACAGAGTTAAGACAAGAGCTCCAACACACCCATGACAGCATGAACATAATAGTAATACAGCTACTTTTTTCAAGTAACAGTTATCATTGTATTAGTAACAGGGCTGAATGATAGTTACAATCTCAAATGAAAGCCTTGTCCTATGCTGCACTACAGCAGTCTTAGTCCTGTCTTGACTGCTTGGCATCTATATGTAATCACAGCATACAAACACTACAGCAACACAAGCTGTATGGACAGAGAGATAATGTGGAGCATGGGACAGCATTAAATGGTTATCTTTTCTATCTGTGACCGCGTCGTCAGGTCGGAACAATGAAGCTGTTCTCCTCCTCTAAACATTTGACTAAATTCAGCTAATATGTAAATGAACTGCAACTCCATTTATCACATGATGGAAACACAGACTATCATGCTGTCACAATAATACCAAAATTTTCCTCCATTCACAAGGAAAAGAGTGAAATCATAGGTTTTATTTGCCTGGCTGTTAGTTGCAAAAGTCATTTACAATAATAAAAAAATAATTTTTATTTTACTTGAAAGAAAATCATCAGTAAGTATGTGTATGTTTCTGTTTTTATTTCTGAAGTTTTATATTAACAACAGTTTTAGATCTTCTCAATATTTCTGTGTCATGACTTTCTTAAAAGAAATTTTATCGTTGTGAGAAAAGTCTCCAGCCAGCCAATGTGTCCCCTTTCACCTTCATACTCCCCCCAACCCATCATAAAAAAAAGAGAGACAATCCTCCTGGTCTTTTGTGAGAGAGGGAAATATCTCTCAAGAGAGAAGGGTGTGATTATGCTTTCAAAAAGGGGTAAAAAGTAAAAGAAAGCAGGAAGAAAAAAAAATGACAAAAGCCACACATTGCTCAAGTTCCCCCACCCTGGAGGTTGTTGTGCAGGGACTTGCAAGCTTAGGTTTGGGGTGAGGTTGTCCAGCCTGAGGGCCTCTGTGTAAGCAAATCTTCCAGGTGTCAGTTATTCAATAGTAGGGGAGAATATTATCTGGCTGTCCATTGTGTGTGTGAATAAGCAGGGGTTTGCCACAGACAGCCTGAGATTTTTTCCCATTTGTGTCCCTTCCGTCTGCCACAAGGGCTTTCAGGTTCACTTTTGACGAAGTTGAGTTATTTTCGAGGA
The DNA here is from genome assembly GCA_029783725.1 of Acanthurus tractus. Classification (NCBI taxonomy): domain Eukaryota; kingdom Metazoa; phylum Chordata; class Actinopteri; order Acanthuriformes; family Acanthuridae; genus Acanthurus; species Acanthurus tractus. The sequence continues at coordinate 9,193,743 of JAQNCA010000008.1, forward strand.
TTCCTTTGGTTGTAAATTATCTTTTGGCGGTCAAACTGCAGTTTCTAGATTATATTTCCCGCTATGTGTCTATGATCAGCTTATTTCTAGGAGGTTAAACCAGGTTGAGCAACTATTCATTAAAAAGCATTTTAAGGTAGAGATCTCCTTATGAATCAAAACTTCACTTAGAGAAGGAGAGCTGGCCTCTGTCAGGGCCGAGTGTGACCTCCTTGTTCCTCTGTCGGCTGTTGAGGGAAGAGGAAGTTGGATGTCATCTTCCTCATTGGCCACTTCCTCACCCTACTCTCTCATCGTGTTCTCCCTTTTTTTGCCCCAAACCGACAGGTTTTGCCACAGTCCACAGCTGCTGGTGCACCAGCATGACATGCCACAATGTTGCTGGACCAGTTGGGCCATACACAAGCTGTGACACAGTCACAACACAACCACATGCTGGTAACTTTCACTGCTGCCTTAGAGGCCCTGCAGCACGTGACTTGATTGACATAAAACACTCACACACACACAGACACACACACACACACACACAAGACAGGAATTTAACATTGTTTTTTTTTAATGTATTCTGGGGAAGAAAAATATAATAAAAATTACACACATAAAAGTTTTTAAAAAACACACAAAAAACCCTTGAACAGATTGTTTTGGTTGTTTTTAAGAAATATAATATATTTGTTTACTCTTTTATTAAATCTGACCCTGGGAAGCCCTGGCAAATTAAACCAAAAGGACAAACCATGCCTTCAGGGGGGAAAAAGTTAATTTCTTACCTACACACACACACACACACACACACACACACACACACACACACACACACTCATTTGTGCATGCAGAGTGCAACTGAAGGAGAGGTGAGGCCTGTTGTGGGGCAGACAGAGGCTGATTGTGAAGGTGGTGACGGCACTCAGCAACCTCACTAACAGCACCAGCTCTCTGATTTTTAGACCCTCTGTGACTGTAAGTGACTGGAGTCAACACTGGATGGAATATCAGTCTTACAGTAGCAATAATGTGAGGGTATTTCTAGTATTTTTAGACAATATGATGCTGCTATGTTGCTATTTCTGCTCAAAAAGTATAAATTCTGGCCTAAATCTGCTCACTCACACCTATAAGAAAGTGCTGAAAGTACAAAATAAAATTTTCCTGAAATACAAATATAAGCTTTTCCTTAGAGTTATTAGTAAATACATTTTTTCTTGTTCTTTGATTTTCCCATTTTGAAAGATTTTGGATCCTGAAGAAATGAGAAAAAAAGTGCAACAAATAGACCGACATAACTTTTTTTTTTCGTTCTTATGTCTTTGCATATCAGGTGACCTCTTAGATTTCTTGGGGACCCCTTGTAATGAATCCTGGACCCCAAGTTGGGAACAACTATTTTAAAATGTATTGATTAATTTACTATATATTCACTTTAATTGAAGGAAACTCGAGTACAGTTTAAAGTTGTGTAGAACCAAGGGCAAGAAGCAAGCTGGTCTGGTGTTTGACTGTGTCTCAACATTTTACAAAGAAAATTTAACTTGTTTCTTATTTTGTTTTGTCATCTCTAGAAACGAACATTTCCCTTTTATTTACCTGTTAAATTAGCCTGTTACTGTGTCCAGGTCCCCTTTTTTACCATATTCTGCTTCTTCTCATCTTCCTTCCCATCATTTATCCCAACCTCCTGTATTCCTCACTGCTGTCCATCTGGAGGACAACACTTTCCCCCTCACCTCTCTGTCTCTGCTTCAGCTGCGAGTTTCTGCACTTTAACAGTTAGACTCAGACACTTAATCCTGGCCAAGTCCAGACAAGCTGCTTCTCCCTACAAAAAAACTCCTGGTATGTGGGATGCATCCTTCACCTCTCTCACAGAGTGGGACACACACACACAGAGAGGAAAGGTATTCAGAAGCTCTCGGCCCCCCGACTTTCCAGTCTTGCCCATGCCTGCTTGTGGCAGCTTGTACGGTAGCTCTCATACTATTTCATCTGTCATACCTTCACATGGCAGAAATTCCAGCAGGAGGAGTCATGAAGGAAAAGGCAGAGATTAGAGAAGCATTATCTTTGATTAATTGAACACAACTACCTCACTTTGTTTTCTAAGTAGAGTTAATGATTAGTGGCATGAACAGATTTTGAGATAACATACCCCCTGGGCACAGATATGTAAAAGCCCCCACCCCTTTTACAGTCACATTTTTTTGCAGTTGTTTTGATACTATTGATGGCAGTTTCATGTCTTTGTGGTTGTTTTGCATCTTTTGTAGTAGATATGTATCTCAAGTTTTGTAGTTGTGTGTTTTTAACATTATTTTTTTGGGTCTCTCAGTAGTTGCTTCGAGTCCCATAATGGTAGTTTTATGCATCTACGTTATTGTTTTACATCCCAGTAGTCATTTGCGTTCCTTTGTGGTCATTTTGTGTCTCTTTGCTGTCATTTTGTGTTTCTTTGTGGTCATTTTATGTCAGCTGTTTCTTAATTTTTTTTCATCTCTTTGAGGTTGCTTTGCATCTCTATAATGATGATTTCTTTCTCTTTATGGTCTTTTTGTATCTATTTAGGGTAATTTTACGCCTGCTTTGTAATTGTCTTTTAACCCTTTGTGGTGATAACATGTCTTTTGTTGCCTTTTTTTGTCTCTGTTTTCATTTTGAACTGATTTATAATAGTTTTTCAACTCAATATTGTTTTAGTATCTTTGTGGCCACCGTATGCCTCTTTTGGGTTGTGTGTATATTTTTGAATTTGTTTGGTTTTTATTTATTGTTGCTGTTTGGTGCTTTTTTGGTGGCCATTTTGTATCCCTTTAATTTTTGTGGTGTCTCTTTGTAGCTGTTTTCTATCTCTTAATTTGTTTGACATCTCTTTGTAGTTGTTGTTGTTTTGCATCCCTTTGTTTTCTTTGGTGTATTTTTGTTTTTGTTTTGCATCTGTTTACAAACACAGCCTCTGGGCATGCACTATATAGCCCGAGCTACCTGTGCTCAGTGGGCCTTCCCATTAATCTATCCATGTTAAATGAACAAATGGCAATAAAAAGTTGAAGAAAAATATGTTTGGAACACATTAGCTTTGTTATCTTTTTTTTTTTTTTGGTCTCCTATTTTAAATGTTTTCTGTCTCCTCACTCTTTTGTAATCCCGCTGTCTATCTCTCTGTCCCTGAATTGTTGGGAGAAGAAGACTCCACCTGTATTTATATAGCAGTTTCATTGAAACACACAAACACACACACACACTCACAGGGCTCCGCAAAGGCCCAGGTGCTCTGTAAAACAAATTAGACAAGGGAGGATAGTAGTGATCATCCTCATGGCACGCAAACACACGCTTGTTCCTCACACACACACACATACAAACTCACACTCATACTCATAACACCAGTGACGGTTAAAGTGAATCTGAAACGGAATTTTTAGATTTCCATACCAGAGTGCCTGCAGCCATTCATAAGCAAAGGACCCTCATATAGTCATGCAAAAACCTACACAAGACATGTTTGGAAACTGCATCCCAACCGTCTCTGAAAATCCAAGGGGGGGGGTTGATTGTCTTTTCTGCACTGTTAGCATGTAACTTTGTAGAACTCTGAAGAACTCTGTTTTTTTTCTCTCTGAAATATAATGCAATAAAAACAGAAGCATGTAAAAACACTCTATTACAAGTGATAGCATGCATTCAAACTCCTATTTAAAGTGAAAACATTGTCCTTTCATGCACATGTCAATTTAAGATTTTGTCTTGTTCGGACTAGTGGAGACAATACACATCAAAGTGTTTATTTTCTTACACATCTCTGCTCTGGAAAATTATGCATATTAGTGAATATTCAACTTGATGTTAGCTACAGTTGCTCTTACATTTTCAGTTACCCCGTAATGGAAAGATATTTTTATGGCCATAAACAGTGTTTTTTTCAAACATGAAGCTTTCTATTCTGCGAAAGTATGCCAGTTTGTGCATACCTAAATAAATAATGTCTCATTTGCCTATTTGAACATACAATGTCAGAAAAGAAAATTACCCTGTACTTCAAAGAAAATTTTCTAATGTTTCATGGGTATATAAGTATAATATTTATTAACAAAAGCAGCGCAAAAAGTGCAGTATTTATCTGAAATGCAATGCAAAAAATATTTATGTCCAATAATAATATAAACAACAAAAAGAAAAAAAGATTACTTGGGGTCGGTAGTCATAAACTGTCATAAACTCATCTCAAAAAAGTGCTTTAGCATTGTACACACATGCATATGCAAACACACACACACACACACACACACACACACACACACACACACACTGTTTGCTCTCGCAGGTAATCCCAACATTGGGATCTCCTCACACAATAGCTTCATTAAGATGGACAATGGCATTGTGTCAGCTAATGGCAGGACTCCTCCCTTCCTTCTGTCTGTCTGAGATTACCTGAAACACACACACAAACACACAGAC
>JAQNCA010000008.1:9212228-9239402 GCA_029783725.1 Acanthurus tractus
TGAATTGTAAATAAGGGCAATAATATACTCTTTGCTGGGGAGATAATCACTCCACTGAAGGGTAGCTTTTCCTTTTTCAATCTGAACATTATTTCATCTTTTCTCTGTGTTTAGGTGGGGCCAACAACTTTATAAATAACTCCAGTATTGAGTAATTAAGTGTGTAACCAGGATGCAGTGTAATCCTTCTTGGCAATGGTGCCACGGCAGTGTACTATGAAAAGTGCTTGTTTTGGTCTCTGACAGGCTCAGATTATGTGGAGGTGTTAGGGAACAATACAGAAAGGGTCCTTGCATAGACATTTTTCACAGGTGACTTCCTCTCATCAAAGCCACCAAACTCCACTTACAGAAAAGTGATTTTTAGACTGTAAACACAGCTCATTCAAAATTGACAGGAAAAAAAAAGATTTTCGCTGTGGTTTCCAGTTTGTTATGGGCTCGTTTTGCCAACAAAGTGAATAAAAAGAGATTGTTTCTCAATAATCCCCAGTGCTATGTAACCATGCAGATACATGTAGTTTTGATTTCTATCAACCCGGACTTAGACATATCAGAAACTTTCATCATCAACCAAATGCAACTAAGTGAAAGGAATTTTGTTTGTGTCTTTTTGAGCATTTTGAAACAGCCAATTATCTCTGAAGAGATTATCTCCCGATCTGTATAATCCATGGCCCTCATTGTGGACATTTAAAATATTGTGTCTTTGGTGAAAAAAAAAAGGGAAAAAAAAGCCTTTTCAATTCTGGCTTTGTATTGGGTTGCACCCTGTGTCTCTTTTTTTGTCAACAAACAGACAGAAAACATCCGAATAGAGAATAGATCATTTTTCATTCATGTTCAGGACCATGCACGTAAAGTACTGGTTTTACGAACAGAAGCCAGTCCTTTGAGTTGTTGTGGTTGTTTTAGAAGTGGTGCAAAAGAGTGAAACATATCTCTAAACCATCCCCCTTTCTCCTTCCTCTGTGTCTCCGTCAGATCTTCATCACAGTCAACTGTCTGAGCACAGACTTCTCCTCTCAGAAGGGGGTCAAGGGTCTTCCTCTGATGATCCAGATCGACACATACAGCTACAACAACCGCAGCAACAAGCCGCTGCACAGGGCCTACTCGCAGATCAAAGTCTTCTGTGACAAGGTGACAAATCACGTCCTCTGCAGCCGCTATAAGGGTCCCGTCTGGAAAAGTTAAATCACTGTGACAGGCCATTGATAGGATTTAACTGACCCTTTTATGTTTATTTTTGAAAAATACTTTTAAAAAAGCTTGTTTTAATTTTTCCACAGCACAATGTGATGTTATAAAATACCTTGTTCAATAAGCAGATTTAAAGATGACTTAAAAATCTGGTAACAGTGGCTCTTCTGTAGAGGAGATGTTAATGTTGTTTTATTAAGAAGAAGCTTTATGAGATTAATTAAATGTATCCTAAACAAAATAAGCCTGCAATTGCAATATAAGTAAAGTAGCTCAATGTGTGACATTGTCCCAGTGTCACAGGATTAAAATATAGTAATCCTCTGTCAGGTGTCTGAATAAATACTGGATTAATGTAAAGGTTTTTTTTTTCCTCCAGTACTTTTATGATGTTTTGTGCCGTCATGATTTTTACCATAAACAGAAATGCTGCAGTATATACAGTAAATGTGTTACAGGAAGTGTGTAAAACTGCATAGTACTCAGGTTTGTGGGTGGAGTGAGTAAGTTAAATTATGACATCAGTCCTCCCCCTAGTGGTCTCACCTGCACAGTGAGCATCTACACACACACACATAACTCACAACTTATAATAGATTTTTCCAATGGGAGTTTCCTAAAAATTAGACTTTGAAGTAGTAATTATTTATTTTGTGTGAAAATTGTATTCAAAGGAGGCTCATACAATTATTACAAAATGATGTGTTCAATGTTTTTGTCCATTGTTTTTTTTCAGGGAGCAGAGAGGAAAATAAGAGACGAGGAGAGGAAACTGTTCCGCAAGAAGTCGAAAGGTTTGAGCTGCATTAAAAATCTTTTTGTCTGTCAGAAAGATTATAAATCCAGTGTGAAATACATAGGCTTTTAAATAAAACTCTGACTACCAGGGCTATTATTGTAGACTAAAATTAAAATAATCAGGGAAAAAAATAATCATGAACTAAAATGAAATAAAAATCCTTATCCATAATTATTAATCCTGAAATTCTTTAAAAAAATATTTTTGTTACAAAACTTTTTTTCACCAGAAAGGTCAGTCTCCTCTTTCTTAAATCTTTGTTTTACTGCTCTCCAGGTAAAGACGGAGGTGTAGGTGTGATATCGGCTCCCAAAAAGTCAGACACCACCTATTTCAAGACCATGACTGACCTGGAGGCTCAGCCCGTTCTCTTCATCCCAGACGTTCATTTTGGCAACCTGCAGAGGGCCGGACAGGTGGTGACCTCCACATAAACACACACACACACACACACACACACACACACACACACTTGCTCTTTACGATCAGCTGAGTTCATCTGCTAAAAGAGGAAACTGTAGCAATACTTTCTCAGTTACAGTTTTTGAGCTGCTTGTACTTTACACAAGCACTTCTTTTTTCTGCTTTCTACTTCTACTGAAATTTCAGAGGGAAACTTTACATAAAGTTGGACTTTGAGTATTTGGTTTGTGACTCATTATGAGAAAAGGAGCCCTGATTCACAAACTGCTAAATAGCCTATTTTAATAGTATATGAAGTATTTAAACTAGCTGCATCTCAATCAGCTAACAGTGAAATGCAACATTGAACTATCTAATTATATAATCTGTAGTGAGTATGTCCGTCACAGCAGCCATTTTCATACAGAAAAGTTACCTTATTACATTTTGCTTATACACCTCTGTGCTTGAGACTTATAAGGGAGTATTTTTACACTAGTTTATTGATAGTAGGTAAAAATATTTGTGCTTTGTGCATAATGTTCAAAATGTTAACTAAAACTTAATGTTTCATTTTCAGGTGTTTACCTTCAACACAGAGGAGATGGAGAGAGAAGGGTGAGTGCATGATCGCTTTCATTTACATCAGGCCATACAAATATAAAGTATGCAAATGAAAGCAACAGCGGAAGTCATCACAAATGCAAACACAATGCACACAGCATATGTAAGTCACATGACAGGTGTTTGGTTCTGTGTGTTTCAGGAGTGTGCTGGTCAAGAGGATGTTTAGGTCGTCGGATGAAGATCTGTGTCCGTCACCTCACAAACAGATCAAAGAGGAGACACACAAGAGAGGTACTATAAACTGTAGTCTGAAACAATATTCATCAAACCAAACCTGGTTGAATAACAACCTCTTCCCCCTTCAGCTCAAAACTCTTAGGCTTACTGCTAGCATTGAAAGTTTTCTGTATTTCTATGATTAGTTTATAAATTATTCAGTTTATAACAGTTCAAAAATATCCCAAGGTGATTTCTTCTAACTCCTTTTTTGTAAAAAAAACAAGAAGATACCCAGACGATATTCAGTATACACTGATATAAGAGATACCTATAAATGTTAGATGACAGAAAAAGTATTCTTGCTTGTTTAATATAGTAATAATAAATAAACAGAAAGGGATTTTCAAAAAAATTGACAAGTAGTTTCTGTGGATCGAGTTTTCTGCAACTTTTTGGTGATTATACAAATGTTTAGGTATATCTTTGAGTCGGGAAACTTGAAATTAAATTTCTCACTATTTCTGTCCATATATAACGTTTTAATTGCTAATCCCTTAAATGAATTACTTAATAATAATAAATTAGCATTTATAAATAACTAGTAAGTGAACAAGACCAACACCTAACGAAAAGCCTTGCTGTGTTTGAAACCATCTTTATGTGCTGCTGTATGTAAATGCTCCAAACTCTGGTGTATAGATCATATAAATGAATATTGCAGCCAACAGTTTAAGGCTTATTGCTCTCTCTGCAGTGCTGTTGTATGTAAGAAAGGAGACTGATGAGGTGTTCGACGCTCTGATGCTGAAGTCTCCCACGCTCAGAGGCCTGATGGATGCTGTGAGTGAAGCCTTTAAGATTACACGAGAGAGTGAGAGTCAAAGGCACAATTTGTTTGCTGCAGAGCAACTGTTTACAAACTGCTTCCATTCGTCATTTGCAGATAACAGAGAAGTATGGTGTGCCCACAGAGAGGATAGCCAAAGTGTACAAGAAAAGTAAAAAAGGGTGAGTGAGGGAGCAGATTTGCAATTTCAGGCTTTTTTTAAACCTAATGCTATGCACATAAAATTACATTTCAAGTCTTTTTGCATCAGGATCCTGGTGAACATGGACGATAACATCATCGAGCATTACTCCAATGAAGACACCTTCATCCTCAATATTGAGAGCTATGCAGATGCCTACAAGATCACGCTGACAGAGATCTGACAGCCGACCTGTAGGGCTGCAGGCAGAAACAACAAAGAGACGTTGCCGGTTGGCTAAAAATCTACGAGGCTGCTATCATTTGGCTCATAAGCTGACTGACAGTATTGGAGACAGTCCATTGGTGGCGTTCCCCCCGTCGCCCTGAGGTCAATGTCGACTCATCTGATCCCTCTTTTGACACTTTTACACTATGAAGCAAGTCATATTTCCTGTGCAGGGGGACAATGACATGAAACAAAAAGAGGACATAATAGAATTTCTTATGAACTGGTTGTATTCACTTCCTCATTGTACTCATAAAATATGCTGTGAGGTGAAAATGATGGGGGAGAGCTATATTTCCTCCACAAAGTTTATTGTGTATAATAATGTTTTAATAATGTACTTTTATTCTCACTCTGTACAGTCTTGTGTTTTTGCCAAATAACACATCAGGAGTAGGCCAATGAAATTCCTGATTTACTGTATGTAGCCACGCCTTTTAGTTAGTTGGTCCTAAGTAACTTAGCAGCTTCTTTGCATGCCACTCTTTATTTTTGTTAGTTGTATTATTATTTATTAATGCTCTAATGATATGGTTTTGCATTTCTTTAGCAATTTATCAAGGAATTTTAAGTACTTTGCATTTCAGTGACTTTTTTTTTTAATAGTCACCCTCTTTAAGAGTACTCAAGGAGTTTTTATATGGCTAATCTCTATTTTTTTCAGCCATGTTGTACAATTCACATGTCAACATTTGGCCTAAGTGTAGGACTTTACATGAGATGGTAATAACTGAACAATGTAAACAACTTCTGAGAGGTGACAAATGGCACTTGGTTGTTGTGTAGTTCTCGTGTACTTGGTCATATTAAAAAAAAATATATATATATGTATATAAACTTATAGATGTCATTTTTGGAGTTAACAGCCATGCTAGCAGCTCTGTACCTATGATGTACCTAAGATTGTCCTCTGGAAACCATTTAATTTATCAGTCCAACAGTTACAAAAGTACATTCAGCCATGCCGTCTGCGTGGCTAGTTTAGTCTTTATTGCAGGCTACTTAAAGTGTGTAGTATATAAAAGACAATCAACCATTTTACCATTTTGTCTTTATTTGAATAACAAAATGGACAACCTACACAGAACACAATGCAAGTTAACAATACAAAATCTACAAAATGATACAGTGACAAAGTTGTTTTGTTCGACAGGTAACAACTGTACAGTATAAATGGATACAATACTGTGTGTTTTCTTCTCTTTAATTCATCTATATTTGGCACTTGACCACAAGATGCTATTGGAGTGAAATGTGGGACTGAAGTACCTGCTCAGTTACTTGAAATGTGCATAAGCCTAGAGAAATTAAAACATTTATTTCTTCCCCAAAGTCACCATTCAGCCCCCTGTGAAGACTGTTCAATCTCATGGTGTTTTAAGACCAGCAAATTAAGCAGAATGGAAGCGGTGGAGACCTCTAGTGAATCCTGCAAAACTATTTGGGTTTGGTGAATGCTGCAGTTACTCACCATTATCATCAGTGCTTTGTTCTGTTAGTTAAGCATATGTTGCTGTATGTCAAAGTCATAAAAGTACAGTATCTGTAACCTCCATTGTCACAGTAGGATTTAAATTGTATTACTATTACAGTTGTTTCTGAAATACATTTGGTAGAGATGAGGAGCAAAGTGTGCACATTCGAGAGATGTAAAATCATATTTGCACAAAAACCTTAGAATTGCAGATTTTACTGTTGCATCTCAATGACGCGTGTACCATTTGGGGGACTGTTTACACACCATTTACGCACAGTACACTAAAAATGAAGGGGAAATATGATGTCTGTGGGGGGCCAAACTGACATTTATAGTTATTTCCTCTCCCAGTGGATATGCAAAGCTGAATGAATAGCCATATGTGTGGTCCTCTCCATTTAAACCTCTCTATCATAAATATGACTGGATATACTGTACAACTTTCTTTTATTTCATATTTTGTTACGTAAAAGAAAATAAAATGTCAATAATCATCAAATTCCAATAATTTATACGTCAAAAATTTAAAATGAATTTCTTTCTTGCAGCACATTGCCACATTTTATCACAGAGTAAAAGAATATATAAGTACATACTATATATTCGTATAACATCTAACTTTTTTTGCTGATACACTTGATGAACCATAGTTGGAAAAAAAAAAAAATCACAGCTCAGTTCATATGCATATGTCAAGTTCATGTATTCATCAGTAAAATGTGTGTTTATGTTTGTGTGTGTGTGTGTGTGTGTGTCCATGCATGTGTGAGTAAAGTGTGTGTGGACAATGAACTTGGCATAAAAAGTCACTTCCAAAAGAACAGATAGTTGCAATCTGTAGTCAAAATATTTCCCTTCATTTAAAAAACTGAGTCAGTTTTGGTTTGATGTAACATCCCTCCAAAATATACATAAAAAAAACAAAAAAACATTCTTTCTAAAACTAAATTTTCCAGATCTCTTGCCTAAATAATCCATACTGTAAGATGTGACACTTGTAATCCAAGACTCACATACTTCATTTCATACAGTGTTAAAATGGAGTTAAACTGCAACACTTTAAGATCTGTCCGTCATCGCACAACAGCCCGAGTCAGTTAGAGAGAACAAAATGAGCATGATTTCCTTTAAATAAGAAACAATGCTGTCAAAAAACAAACAAACAAAAGAATAAACAGAAACAGCCAACTTGGGTTCGGCTCAATGTACCTCACAAATCTGTTGGATTATCCTCGCTGGCTGTCTTCTCAGACAGAGATAGCACGGCTTTGATTCAGTGTTTAACAAGTCTTTGATGGGATTTCAGTCCTTGGGGTTATATTTGTACCGTATGCGAGACCCATGCTGTCTGTAGCTTTTGACCAGGCAGAGAGGCACATGTACAGTATGTGCATATTAGCATCTGAAAGGTTATATATGTGTCAGGCTTTGGTATTTGTAGTATTTACAACTGAATGTTGGCTATGTGCTTGCGTGTGTGTGTATGTGTGTGCATATGCCTCTATAGCTCAAGTGATCAAATGTCAACAATCACAGGTGGGTCAGCTGGGAGAGATTTTGAAAATCTGTTAAATTAATCAAACTATGATGGGAAGAGTCCTTTTTTTTTCTTTTTACTGCCCAGCACTGCTGGGATCACACTGGAGCAGCCGGACAATGGAGGGATCGTTCTTCGCCCCCTCAACAAACTCCTCAAGGGACAATTTACCTGAGAGAGAGACAGAAAAAGAGAGAAGCAGATTAGAGATTGATGGTTAATTGTCTTGTTTATTTGTTTGGCTTTGTTTTTGCTTTATTGAAATAAATATGCCAATATTCTCCTCTCCTCCATTGGAGAACTATAATGTTTTAATGTAACATGAACCACAGAGACCAGGCACAATAGCTCTGTTTTATGGCAGGGCTGTTTTATGAGCCTGAGCATGACATTTTGTGTCAGCCAGACCTGGCAACTTTGGATTTGAATAAGCTGATTGAAAACTGAGGAAGAATATCTGATGCATTTCTGCTTCCATAGAATATTAGCTTAGAGGCTTTAAACCAGTAGATCTAAAGCTTTTTAATTGAAGACTTCTGGCTTAATGACATGTTTAATGGATATTTAAGGTTATTCTCAGTGAATAATAACAACAATACAGAACAACTAATCAACTTCATAGGCAAACAGCAAACACATAACTGCAGGATGTTTATAAAAACAAAGTGATTTAGAGAAATATTTGGCAGCTTATTTCCTGTACATTTTGCATATTGTTTTTCAAATTTTTCTTTGAGTTCTGTTTGTATTATGTATTTTTTGCTATCTTTAAACCATCATACAACCTAAAAACTCTTCTTTCCCCCAAAATAAGTACTTTCTGCTCCTTGACACTTGGCTATTGGTCTATTAGCGCTTTGATTGTTTTAATAGGCATTTAGGAAAATCTAAATTCACATAAATGAATGAAATGTTTAGATAAAGGCCTTTTTATGCCCTTTAAAATCCACATGGCCCTGTTAAATCTTGGTGACCCCTCGTGAGAACAGAAAACCTTGCAGAAGAGTGAAAGACCATCTAAGGGAGACTTACCATCTCTATTTGTGTCCATCTGCCTGAAAATCTTGTCTGTGCGTTTCTCAGGTGTGGACTCATCCTCGGGCATCTTCATCACAGAGGAAACCATCTTGTAAATAGCCTGAAAATAGGAAGGGAGAAATCATTAATGGAAATATTACATGCAAACTGAAGCTTTTTAAAAGTCAGTTTTTAAAAGTGTTAAGGTGAGTTTCATAACTTATAACCCTCATAACCCTTTTCACTTTGCAAAAGTGGATGTGGCATATTTCAAACAGAAAATAGAACACATGACACAAACGATACAGACAAACATAAAATGTCTACAGTCTGATCAAATTCGTATCAGTTATTCCAGCTAGAAGCAAAACTGCAAGGTTGTATGAAGCAATGTTGCATCAGCTGGATGGCTGAAAGTTGCAGAAAAAGAAAACATCTCCATGAAATATTTAAAAAAGCATTCGATCTACTTATCTCCTCAATGAGGAAGACAGATAAAGGATTACTATCATTTATGTTTGGTTAGTTTCCCATTATTTAGTTGATTACATTAAAACAAACAAGAGGTATTCTTAGTTTAGTCTTTAAAACAGATTATAAATGAAAAAGTGAATGCATTAAAGAGGCTGTGTGCATCTGCCTCTCTCACACACACAGACACACACAACAACACCGCTAGTGATAAGGGCTGCATGTAAGAGTAATTTTCATTATCAGCCAGTTAGTGTATTGATCTATTTTAATTAGTTCACCAAACACTTAATCTATAAAATTAAAGAATTCTGAGCAGTAATCACAGAATCCATAGGTATAATGATAAGAAATAAGCAGCTCCTGGCCTTTAAGATAGAGATAATCGACATGTTTTCCATTAGTAGTAAAAAATGTAAAATTCATTAAAAAACTAGGCTGGTCAAGTGATTGATTTATCAAATCACTGCCATTAAAAGTTAAGCGTAAAAGTGTCTTTTTAGAGTTCTGGATACAATTATCTTGAGGCAATATCATTATTTTTCACTGCTCATTTGACATCTGTGTTGTTGAAGATTCCTCTGCAAAAGAATCAATCAGCAAACTCAGTGCAGCAAAAATAATTATGTACAACAGGGAAAACAATTAGCAGATTAAATCGACTGACAGAAAATGTATCTATTAAGGTAATTCATTAGTCAAAAATGTCCTGCTAACGCTATTTATGTGGGAGGATTTGTTGCTTTCATAAAGTTGAAGAATTCTCTCTGTATCCTTGGTGATAATGATGGACATGTAAGTTGGAAAAAAGGACAGTGAGGGGGCTGCAGTAATTTGTTTTCCCACACACATTTTTACCTGTGTAGATAAAAGTGTAGCACACTGGTGTCTGTGCCGTGAATGATGTTTAAATTTTTTTATTAATTAATCAGCATGTATAGTCTATTTTTGATAGTTTCTGCAAAGTATTACATTATTATATCCTTTTGTTCTGCATAAAATAGGTAAATCCTCACTATCTCCCATTATTAAAAACTGTTCTCAACATCTCTCACCCACATGCACACACAGATTCACTCTCTCATCAACACCATGCAGTTTTAATGCTCGACTTCACTGTGTAGTTTCTGTGGCTGCTTTGTTTCCCAGCATGCTGGTGTTAGTTTGCTGTCTGTAAGACATTCTTAAGTTGGTGTAAAATGTTCTTAATTACTACAAATAAACTATCCAGGTCACTTAAATCAATGCAACAACCATGACTGTTGCACAGCATTTTGTTTGACAACATATTATAGACTCTCAGCACCAGCGTCACTGCTTCTTCTGGACATTTATAGACTAAACAATCACTCAATCTAGAAATAACAATCTGTAGATGATTTGATGATAGAAAGAAATATTAGCTGTAGTCTATTTTGCTACTGATTAATATTTCACCAGTTTATTAAAGTATCAAAACATTTTTTTTTACCACAGAGACACACTGTAAATAAAGACCACTGACTTGGAGAATGGGATTACACATTCTTTGGCACTCTGCTCAATTTAGCAGCATGATGTGTGATGTAACAACATGTGTAAGGGATTGTCGGTTCGTGCATGTGTGTCTGCAGCTCTGACAGAAGTCTGAACACTTGATCCAATAAGACGAGCAGCCTTTGTGAGACTATTTATCGTAAACTAACCGTGGAGCGGCAGTGAAAACAATAGTGGGGGGGCAGCTCTTCCCAGAACCCCACAGTTGCTGGATGTAGTGCTGAGTCAATATGAGGATCAAGGGAGGGCCGCTCCCTTCTAGAAATACACCACGGCCAAGTCTTATTTTGAGACGTCTGAGGGCCTGAGAGAAACTACTGGTTTCTAAAATTACACAGCGACTGGTTTTCCTGCTGTGGGCAGTCAAATGGTGCAGAACACGGAAGCAGATGGATACATGATGTAGCAGCTGGTGTGGATGGCTGAGCAAAATGTTGCTTCACTCCAGGAGTAGTTATAGGAACATGGTGTTACAATGATGGCAAGCAAAAGGCCACAGAATGAGGCTATGTAGCGGAACGAAAAATGGAGGGTAGTAATGATAGAAGGAACCAAAACAGACACAGACCAAAACAAAAACACACAAGACAATAACAGCAAACCCACCGTTACAATCTCCAGCATCTCTGCCTTGCTGATGTATCCATTCCCGTCCAAGTCGTACATACTGAATGCCCACTTCAGCTTTTGGTCCAGCCGGCCGCGTGAGGTCACACTCAGGGCGATGATGAACTCCCTGAAGTCTATGGTCCCATCTCCGTTGGCGTCAAATGTGCGGAAGACATGCTCAGCGAACTTGGAGGCGTCTCCATAAGGGAAGAAGTTAGCATAGATCTTCTTGAACTCCTCCATGGAGAGGGCACCGCTGGGGCAGTCCCGCAAGAAGCCCTTGTACCACTCGGTGATCTCGTGCTCCGTGAAGTCTGTGTTGTCAATCAGGTCCTGCATGACGTCGGGACGAAGCTTGCTGTTCTGTTTGCCCATGGTTGCTGCTTCTGTTGAGGCTGGGAAGTGATGTGAGGGCGATTTAGACTGCTGACAGTGAGGAGGGAAGAGAGAGAGAGAGAGAGAAAAAAAGGTTGTTAGAAATAATCTGAAATGACCTTCAGTCGTTGTGACTCAGTTGGGAAGGAGACTGGGAGAAAGGATAGCAATGTAAAAAGAACAAAACTTACAGTCTGAATGCACTTTCACAAACTTGAAAGTTGCATAAACTACTCTTGTTAATGTGACTTATTTTGCATTGATTTGTTTATAGAT
This sequence comes from Acanthurus tractus, assembly GCA_029783725.1. NCBI lineage: Eukaryota > Metazoa > Chordata > Actinopteri > Acanthuriformes > Acanthuridae > Acanthurus > Acanthurus tractus. Next base: position 9,223,973 of record JAQNCA010000008.1, read on the forward strand.
TTAAAAGTGCAATAACTAAATTTTGTCCACTTCAGTGCATCTAAAAACAAGGTTGACAAGATGCGAGAGTACGCAGGGCAGAAAACAAAAGCAAAAAAGGTGACCTGAGAGACATTTAAAAGCACCATGAAGCCACTGGCAAGAGCAATAATTCTCTTAAGGATTTGTTCCTATGATTAATGCTGTCAACTGTTCAAAAATTTGCTTCTTAACTCTCAACTCATGACTTTTGAAAGATAGAATGATGAAGAATGATGTAAAATATGTAAAGGCACCAACCATATTCAATGCAATCTGTGAATTATACTTGTTTTTCCCCTCATATAATATCTTTATACTAGTTCCTCTGTCACTAGTTTTGTTAGGATTTTTTGCTTTCATCTAGCTTTCTTGAGATGTTAGATTAATTGAGAGACGGTGTCAGACTTTTGTTCTCTAACTGCACAAACCTTTTTGATTTTGTTTTTTTGCCATTTCATGAGAAAATGAAAGTAAAAATAATCATAAAAGCAACAGCAAAAGGCAGGGACATAAAGTAGGGTATGTGGGCTTGTGCACATGCAAAGCAATGTTCAGCCTTCCATGCACCTGTAACACGAGACCACCACCTTTTCACGCTGCACACCACAAATGCACAACAACACAGACACAGTGCAGCACACACCCTGTTGATATGCCAATGCATGCCGATATGTCTGTGCACTGCAGATGCACTTTCCGTTTCCTGCAGGAACTACACTGCTGATACTCTGAAACACCAATGAAATAATTAACAGTTAAGATAGTGATTTGACCTAGTTTGGGTTGTGATAATACTTTGGAAATAAAACCTGTGTAACCTGTGTATGTATAGTGGTATAACACCTGAATTTAAATTTGACTGAATGAGACTGTATGCATGCAAGCCACAGAGCTGATCCAACTTGGTGTATACCTAACAAAAAGCACATTCTGTAACGAATGAGCCTTTGTAGAGAAAGAACAGGGAGTCCTAACACTCAATGGAGGATGTAGTTCATCATCTAACCTTGCAGCTAATGTCCTTAGCACTTCTCTCCATCAGACTGCTAGCTGCTGCTGAGCTTCTCTTGCTAAAGACTGGAGAGAAGCTATTCCAAGCTTAGCCGAGGATAATGACAGATAAAAACAGCAATGTCAGGTCAGGCCGAAGCAAATTACTCTACAGGTAGTTTGTTCCAGGAAGAAAAGGAAAGATCTGTTACCTCTGTGTTTCCAGTTAATGTTTGTGTGTTCCTTACTTTGTTTAAAGAGTAATATATGAAAATGATTGTAAATTCAAATATGAAAAAATAAGCAAATTTGTTAATATCCTATGAGAACAAACTAACTCTATCCTCTGGCCTTATGTAATGTATTGCAGCATCTGTTTACTGAACCTTACCTCACACTCACACAGGTGCATACCTAAATTTGGCTCTTTAATATCACCGTATGCAAATGGAGACTGTTTACGATGTCATTTGATTTGTCTAAAGTTTACTCTTTCAGCTGATTAAAAGGGCCTATCAGCATGTTTGCTTCTCTTGAAAGTTTGTGGTTTAATGGGAATATGCTCTCCTTGCCGGCAAAGACATACTGAAGGAAAAATGTTACAGTGACAAATTCAACAGAACAAAACAGAACAAACAAACTTGCAACAAATACGACAGGACCGTTCTACATTAATTAGTTTAGCAGTATTTGGCATTGTAAGTGACTATTGGGAAGTGGTTGCAGTTTGAATTAAAAAGCCTGTATTTTCATTAGTTTTTTTAACTGTTAATGCAGGGACTGTGTCTTTGTCTCCCTTTATTTGACACTCAAATGTTCCATAAACAGCCCGCTGTAATCCTTTAATTAACTCAGGGTAAACAATGGGCCCTAGCAATGTGGCAGCCACCTCTAATGAGTTCCCTGCTGTTAATGATAGTTCACTTCAATGCCAGCGTGAATGCTGGAGCAGCGCGAGAAAGAGATTAACACCTGTTTACACACTCATTACTCCTGGAACAAAACACAGCAGCAGCCACACAGCAGGGGTTCAATGTGAGCTGCTCAAGTACAGACTGAAGGTGTGTCTGCCTTAAAATTAGACACAAGCAAAAGGTCTAAGCCTTAAAGTGGCAACAAGGCCACTGTCTGCAAATATACAATCTCTAAGCTAAGGCAATAGCTAATTTGTTCTTACAGACACAATAAGCTGATGCATGAACATTGTGTACATTCAATCTTGATTGTTAGTTGGACAAACAGACAAGGCATTAACTATGATAGACGTTGCCAATTATTTTACCTACACAGGTAGGGTTTGGGTTAGGGTTAGGGAAAAACACACACAAAATATGACTTGTTTCCCAGTAAGCCATTTCAGTGATTCATCGCACACAATTCCTGGACCTTGACACTGAAACAGATAAATATACTGCATCATTATTATATAATTATTTATGTCAAAGTGTCTGCTGTAAGTCATCAATTTCAACCGAAGCAGATCAGAGTAATTTGAAACAACCGTGGGGGTGTATGGTCATGAAAAACAATCTACACCATGTATTTCCTAAGGGAGGAAGATTGAATATTATACAGCACTTATTGGGATAATTTGAAAAAAGTAGGCCTTTGCAGTGTAAATTCTAGACATAATATTACTTGACAGCTGATTAAACAGCTGAATGGGTTATTTCCTCAATAAAATTTGCCATATGACCATGACAGAAGCTGTTAAATAGCAGCAAGTTATGAAAATAAAAAAAAAGAAGATTTATCTTGTCGTCTGTATTCAACTTCAGCCTTACTGTTAATGTGCCGGAAGAGAAATTTATCTTACACAGAAACCACAAAAATCTTAACCTAAAACATACAATGCGTAATGAATATTAAAAATGATGACATAAATTATTAGCAGCTAAGCCAAAAAACCTGACGTGCAAGGTCACAAAATAAAGTGAATGTTTAATATTTTAATAATTTTGCCACTAGAAGACAGCAATCTAACATCCCAATGGAGCAAAGGCATGAATGTGTTGCTCTTGAGCAGAGAAACAAAATATATAAACCAACATAACCATAACTTTTCCACTCAATGAGTATGCAAAACAGAAATTTTTCATCCCAGAGCCTGATTCACTTCGACATATAAATCATGTTTGATGCGAAACAATCAACCCTTGAACTGAGCATTTTAGTACTTAAATCCAGTTGAGCCAATTTACCCTGCACATGCACAAACAAAAACACAAACACACACACACACACACATACAAACACATGCGCTGTCTTTCAGCTAATCAACAAGCCAATGTCCTCCTGACTTCCTTCATTCATTTCATTCATAAACAGTCATTGTCTGATGCAGAGAACTGGACACACAGCCACATACTGTGCAATCTGCATTTTAATTGCTTAATGGATTGTGGAGCCGCTCCATGATTATTGGCCCAGTGTTGTCATGACGACTGACCTGTGCAATCACTCTGGCTTTTGGCAGAAGGCGAGGGGGAAACAACATAAAAACATATTACTTTTCATAGCGCCTTTGTTTCACAGTTGCATTTAAGGATGCTTTGTGTACAAACTGACAGCTTGTTAATTGTTTTGCTTTTAGCTGCCATCCTAATTACACAGCCTGCTTTCTGCCCTTTTTCACATTAACGTGAAGGAACGGAGCCGACCACAACGTTTTTCTTAGACGCTTCACTAATTGAGGAACAGAGGTTAATTAGTATTCTTCTCACTGGCTTTTAAACAACAACAATAAAAAGAGTTCTGGGATGTTTTTAGTCAGAAGTCTGGCGCATGTTCAATAATGTGTAATAAATATTGTTTTGGTTAATGATCTCAATATAATTACATCTGATTACCTGATTGTTTAGTCTTAAAGATGTAGAAAATAATGGAGAAGTAGTTTCTCAGAGAAAAAGATTTTTGTCATCAATTGTCTCATACCTTTAATACATTAAATTTTCCATTTTTTGAACAAAGCAGAGAAAGCAGAGTGCCTTAACAAGTTACTTAGGTGTAAATTATAATGGGCTTGAAACTCCAAAAGTTTCTAACTTGCGAGTAACTCTCACTTTTTTGTCATACATGACTGAATTAACTGAATACCTTTTGGTTTTAGACTGTTGAATATGTCATCTTAAACTCTGGAAAATCATAATGCTAATTTTTCACCATTTTATAACAGAATTTGACTTAACAGAGTGATAAAGCATAATGTAATATAATTTGCAGCTCTACTGTGTTTGTCTCATGCTGGATGATCTGTAATCACTTATTTAAAACTTCTTGCTAGGTTCACATGACAGGGTGTAGTTTCCGTGTGGAGTTTGCATGTTATTCCCTGTGGTTTTTTGTTTCCGCCAACAGGTCTACATATGTTTGTAGTAGCCACATACTAGATATCTGATATTATTACAAGTACATTTTACTATAATGTGATTCAATATATTCATTCGCCAGCCCTGACTTAGAGGTGCCCACAGGAGGAGAAGCTGTTGAAAAATTCATTATGAAAACACTTACACAGTGTCCACGTGCAACTTCATTACATCTTGTGATAAACCAAATGCAAAATGATGGTATTGGTGTGGGGTTGGGGTGGAGGAGTAAAATGAGTGGTACCTGGCCTATCCTTTCCCTTCTCTCTCCTGGCAGAATAAAGAAACTAAAGCTCAGACCTTACAATTCACATGCCTTCGACAAGTCACCTAAGAACTCAGCTATTTCTGTCAGTCAGAGATCACTGCCTACAATTAACTGTTAAGACTCTTACCTGCTGCTGGCAGACCTTTGATGCGTCTGTTACGTAACCAAGGCTTTGTCAAGTGGACAGGTCATATAGCTGAGCCAAGTTTCTACCATCCCCTGAGGTCAAGACAAGTGAGTTTGGGTTTAACCCTCTGAGCGTGTCTGACAGGAGAGCAGGTCTGAGATAGTCAGTGACTTCAACCAATGCAGGTATTAACCAGCAGGGAACAGACTGTCGCTCTCAGTTTCTAATGACACTGACGGTAAATACAAGATCAACCTGCTGTGCTTTGAGACATGTTTAATCCCAAAAGAGCAACAACAAGCCTGGCCAATACAGACAATGTCAAGAGGCAACAACATCAGAGGCAGCGAATGTCGGATTAAAGCAAAAAGAAGTGAAGATCTTCAAATCCAAAAACTACTGAAAGCATCACATCTAACAAAATCATCAATCCACTTTTGAAACAACTGATGCCAAATTGCCCTATGAATCAATGTTAAAGAACTATGCCTGAATAAAATTTATTTGTAAAGAAGCTTTCCTGATTTTAGTTAGCAGGTATTTGATATAGAGCTGAAAACTACAATACATTTTTCAAGAGCAAAATGGCTAAAAATATACTAAATTCGACTGAATTTTTTCTCGCTAAATAGAAATAGACTTTGTTCTGATAATCGAACAAAAGTAAAAATTAACAAGCTTACTTAACTACATAATTAATCAATTTATAAAGTGATAATCAACAGATTGTTCTATTCATGAAAAAAACATTATATAAAAAGTTAACAAGTCAGAGACCAAGAACTGTTGACTAAACCTCACTGCTTGAACCAACATCCTCCACGCGGCATTCATCCTAGAACATCTTGTTGTCCACTTACATAACAGGCAGCAACCTCCATTTATATCCTGCAGGTAAATCTTAACCCAAGAGCACACCACAGATAATCCAAGAGCAGAGCCAGCAGACAAGAGAGTTGGGAGGAGGCCCACAGAGAGCCGGAGCGAATGAAAGAGACAATCCCAGATAGCGAGTTTATGAATGATACATTCATAATAATTTAATATGATCCGTCTGTGATCGGGCTGCAGAGATGAGGCCAATCATTCACCACCAACAAGCAGGCAATCACTAGACCTGCAATATCTGGGATTTAATTTTCACACACAGGTGAAAATTGAACAATCACATTTTAGCTCAGCTGTGATATTAGAAGCAACAGCTTTACCTGATTTGAAAGGTTCAGCCAAGGACAAATTAGAACAACCAGGAATATAATATCCAACCAAAGAAAGACATCTGAATTTAGAGACTGAAACAAAGAACCTCTCTCCATCTTTTCTGCTACTTAAATGAGTATCTATCAGTAATTCTGTGATTCATCTGTGTTTAATTAAAACTGTCCAACAGGTTTGCAGCAGCATGACAGGGAGTTTACAACAAATACTATGTCTAGTTGTTCAACTATTTAACACATTTGTTGGGACTGGGCCACATAAACAAAATCAAAATCACAATATATTTGTCCAAATACCTTAATATTGAAGATATTGATGCTTTCACAACAGATTAATACATATTAAAAAAATCACTAATATTTCGGATATGACTATGTGGGTAAAGAAAAATATTAAGAAGAGCTAGAACAATTTGGTAGATGCAAAAACACTACATAAATTTTTGTAATGCAGCATTAAAAACCAAGAAAAGGCAAAACTTACGCCTTATCAGGATATAATGATATCAAAAATCTGAGTCATTATTTAGACTTGTATCATGTGATTAATTTAAAAGTAACATACTGTTCAGCCCTAGTTGGTTAGTTTTATAATGCATGATCTCAGCTGAAAACTATCATGTTTTTGTTAACTGCTTAAAGAAGTCACTCTCACCCACTCCATGCAATCTGCTTTAAACAGCACTGTAATGACACATTGGGGATAGTGGATATTTTGGTTTTGTGGAGAGATTTCTCTACAGCACCACGTTTGTCACTGTCAGAGGAATGGAGAAGCTCATACTCCAAACAGGGAGGGACACAAAGCAGATAGCAGGTCTGCAGTGTTTCTGCAAACTTGTTTCATATCCTTTCAGTTACTTTTGAAGCATTTCATTCTGACTGTGATGGACCTTGGTGCTTTAAAATGCACCAGAGCCTTGTGAGCCCACACACATAACCTTTTTTTAACCCTTTATTCAAAAGATCAACATCAGTGTCATCAAAGTTCAGCTAAGTGTTTTGCCCGATGGCAAAAAACCCACGGCACATCAGACTTTTATGCTCAGATTTAAAACTCATCTACTGCTGCATGTGCATGCATCAGCACATCAAAGTTGTGAACCAGCTGAAACTAGCCTCTACTGTAAGCAAAGGAAGCTTGTATGTATTACAAAATCTGCAAAAAACTTCCACCAAATAAAAAAATGAGAAAAGAAAAGGGCTAAATATGTTGTTCATTTCTCTCACACATCTGACTTGTATGAACTAAGAGGTGACAGGCCGACTGGTTTCTCACTTCTGCTATTCTGGCTCAAATTTTACGAGCCCTGAAAATGATGACCTGCAGATCTTTTTGACATTTTGACACACCATATGTACATCTACTTCAGTCTTTAAACTTCTTGTGGCTGCGATCACATGTCTGATCAGCAGCACATTTTAAACCAACCATTGACGCTGCTCCGGCAGCATAGCATAGCTGTGGGAGCACGCGTGCTCACGTTACAAGTATCATGACGAGTGCTGTTCAGTGTAGCATGCTTTAGCAGCTCCTTGAATATCTGACTGTAACTCTATCTTCTGTGTCTTTTAGTGTAGAGCCAGAGCTGGTCCACTGTTGGTTCAACCTATACCAGAGTCTCTCAAATTTACATCTTCAGAGAGTAATTTGTGCTGCTGTCAAGAAAATTGTCCCCCTGAGCCATCAGAAAGAGAAGGTTCGAACAATTTACTACTGCAACTAAATTAAAAGGTTTCAGTAAAAAGACTCAGGAAGGAGGGAAGGGTAAAAACATGCAAAAAACAAAAGTGAAACTCACCTAACTTGAAACACATTTAATCAAATGTCAATTAAAAAAAATTAAAGCTTTGTACCAATGAGTCAACCTTAATTTAATATTTATTGATCAATTGATTAAATAGTCCCAGTCTTGGGTCATAGGCAATATCCAGTTTAGAGATGAAAGAACTTGTGGATTGTTTATTTGGTTGATTCATTGACACAAAACTAACAAGGATTTTTTGATTTAAGCAATTTAAAGACATAACCTTTGACTAAAAGAAACTGAATACTGAAAAACTTCAGCAGGCCAATCAAAAACAACAATCAATAGTTTCAGCTCTGGTCCAGATTTGTAGCTTCCTCCACAGGGGTACAAACATGAGGCAGTTTAAGATCAAACTGAACACTTAAATACAAACTAAAAATAGCCACCACTTCCTCTGACACTAACCTATGTTTGTGTTTACTGCAAAGCCATCTTTGTGACCAGCTCTAACCGTCATTTCAAAGGCCATCGGTGGGTTCTAAATATTAACCAGTGCTTCAACACATCCGTTAGCCTAACTAAACTATGAGACGAAACAACATCTTTAAAAGCAGTTTCCTTGATGATGTCTTAAACGATTTTTTTTCTTCTCTAACAGCTGATCACATTCCAATCCTTTCTGCATTTGAGAAACATGAGGCAGTAACTTCATCATAATGCAGCACACATGAGCACCCGTTGTCAGCCGGAGTGCTTCGTGCGTCAAGGCGCTGCAGAAAACCACAATCATGACAGAGAAGCCATTATGAGGGAGCGAATGAGAACAAGATAAAAAAGTGTCACTGACAACAACTGCAAGAAGGCAGGCAGAGCTGCAAAACAGACTTAGGATTGGACAAACGCACACACACACCCCAACCACTCACACACACGCAGCAAATTGTCACTGATTGCATGAGGAGTGGGCTGTTTACTTTGCACTGAATGTCTAAATGTGCCTCTCTCTGAAACAGCCTGTTGTAAAGACAAAGGCTGCAGAGATGGAAATGTCAATCTGTCCGATGACTAAACAACTCCCACCCCCCTCTGCCAGTGATATCTGCCGCACAGCATGTGTGAGATGCAGCTTTCCATCTAAAATATTATCAGTGTGGCAGGCCAGAATCTCTTCTCTTTCTACCTCCTTCTTTATCTCAGCATCTGAAGCTCTCTCTCGCTCCTTCCTGCCTCAGTTTAATCCTCCACTCATCTTTGCTTTCTCCTAGTCACTCTCCCCATCCACTTCCTCTAAAAAGGTCTAATTCAATTCAAAAGAGCACCGACTGCAGCCCAGACTAACATAACTACAGAGGATGCTACCAGTGTGGTCATATTGGCCCAAAACAAACCCACAAGACACCCACGCCAACAGAAATAGAACATCTGTTCAAATTTAGCGCACATTTGCAAGAGTTCAGCATCTTGAAATGTTTGCAGGAATGCTCTTGACTCCAAGGGGCCTATTATCTCGACTCCACCCTTGTTTCAGCACCTCCATAGATCTTTAAATTTTTTTGCTAAGTTGTGTTTTGTTGCCTGAGGTGGGAGGAGAAGCTGGACAGCGCATTTGCCTCAGTCTTGGCTGAATTCTCCAAAAAAATAAAACGAGTGTTTGGAAGTCACAGAGGCTCAAACATAGCATGACTTGAAGTCTCTACATCAGTGGTAGTTTTCTGTTTTCTCACTGAAAATAAACCTATTTCTTCTAATTTCCTCGCAAATTATATGTTCATTCTTCTCCTTCTGTGTCCATTCATGTGACTCATTTCACATCTTCACCCACTCAGATCACTTTACAGGGACCACCAGAGGAAACTCAGCCATAACAGGTTCTTGTTTACATCCCACACCAAAACCAAACTACCAGCACTCAATTACCACAAGCCAGCAGCAAGAAAATAAATGTTGCACAGAGTGACAGTGGGGTCTCTTCATTGAGCTAGCCACTTTGAAAAGGTATCAATCCAGAATTTAGTCATTTAATCTTCAGTCAAACTTTACCTGCTTGATTGTCTGATGGAAACGTGAAACCAGTAAGGACCACTAAGTAGTTTAGTGTAGGGTTGCAACTAAAATCTAGTTTCATTATTGACTGACATATCTTTTTTTTTTTTTGGGTTTATTATTCAGTCCTATGTACCATGTTATATAAAGGATATATAATCCTCCTGTCTGAGGAGCTGGAGCAAGTGAATGTTTTACATTTTTACTATATAATATTCAAGCTATTCATCTACAGTCAAATTCGTTGTTGTTGCAAGTGTTTCATCACTGCGTCTTTGTCACTGTATGCAAATCGATTATCTTTAGATCTAAGACTTTGGTGAAATAAAAACAAAGAGTTAAAAGACATCACCTTCATCTCAGAGACACTGGGATGGACATTTTTCTCCTTCATTTTCCTTATACACTAAACAACAGATTAAAACTAAACAAAAAATAAAAACTACTGGTACTGAAAGAATAACTGAAAATGATGACAAACTTTAAGATCCCATTTTGTGCTCTTGCTAAAAACATGTTTGAAATGTTATTTTTCATTCAATGCATTCCGTAATGGTAAATTTAAGATGCTGGAACCTTTGAATGTTTTTCATTTTTGCTTGATACATCACTTCAGTGATTAACAGATGAATAAAATCATCAAACTTAATTTCTGTCAACTGTTTGATCTTTTCATCCTTGATCTATTTGCTTGTTTCCTTGCAAGTCCAAGAAAACGATGAACAATCAGTTCACTGAAGCTTCAGAGACTGTCAGCTCATTGAAGCAAAAAGTCATCTGAGTGCTTCTGTACTGATACTGTACATTGACTACATAACGAGGAGTGGTATCACACAGTTTACCTCGGGCATTTATTCACAGTAAATCAAACATTTCATCTCACTCACCAAGGTAAAGCACCACCGGTCCATTAATGCCAGCTCCCCTCCCCTGCTTTAATCCACTAACTGACTGATGTGTATTTGCTGAAATGAGATACCCCACCTCACTTAGCTCTGTGTGGTGATAGAGCTTCTTTTTTCACTTCCTGACCTCACTCATGCTTCAGTAGAATAAATGGTGTACAAAGATAACAAAAGCAACTCAGACACCTCTAAGGGACAGCAAAAGCAGCCTCATCCGATTAGAAATCTAGGTAAAGCTTTATCCGTTGCTAGCATCTTGTAATGCTGCTGCACTGCAAAGTTATTGAAGAAAATGTGTAAATTATGCCATTCCTGTTGTATTCTAAAGATAAATTATTGTGTTAGCAATAGTTTCTAGCTTTAAGGAAACTGCTTCAACATGTAAAATCATCTCACCTGGTCTGCAACAAACAACAACGAAAAAAAAAGTAACAGGAAGCGAACAAGCTCTGAAGAAGGAACGGACACAACATTGGCGACAACTTACCTCGTTTAAGTTGCTGTGAAGGGCCTGTTAAAAGTCTCTCTAATAGTCCATTACCTCGCGCCACCAGTGCGGACGGTAAAAGTTTCAGAGACACCAACAGGGGAGCAACAGGTTGCAGGAGCCACGCAGGAGCTGGAGTTTCCCGGCTGCACTCGATCCAAACTCTGCCAAGCTTTTCCCTGAGCCGCTGCACAGAAGCCCCACAGCCTCTCCGTGACGTCAAGATTTTTTTTATCACGTGGTGCGGCGGCGTCCAATGGGATGCCGCGTTGTCCTGGCAACAAGATTCCGGCACCTGCACAGCGATTAGTGAGTAAAAATCCACACAGAGGTTAGCAATTTTTTGGCTAGTAATAATATTATCACATTAAAAAAGGTACAAGCGGTTCTGAGAGACAGTGTTGCAAATTTGGCGCAATATATACTTTTTTAAAATTATTTTTGGGATATAAGAAAATTTTAATGTTAAACTGTGAAGCTTGTTTTGTCACATAAGGTAGTTAGCCAAATTACTGTACATAAATTGCAACCATATAGCTTTCTTAATTATTTATTTTATAATTTACACTCTATTTACAGTATACTCTCCTGTGTTTATTTTATATTGCTTCATAGCTTTGTTGGTTTTGATTTATGCTGTGCATCCACTTTCTGTTACTCTTTTTATTATCCCCTTTGTGCCTTGAGTATAATAAATTGTCTTTTTCTTCTTGTTGTGTGTTTTATACTTTATATTTGACTAAATCAATCTTAACTTCAAATACTGCCTTTCTGTCTTACTAGCAGCCTCTCATCTCCTTCTTTAAAGTTTGGTATATGCTGTTGAACATCAGAGGTTGTGATATATCTTGCTTGTAGGAAAAAACAAGCCTTGAAGAGGCATTTAAATATTTCAAAAGCCTAAAATAAAAGAAAAAAGCACTGGCTGTTTGTGCAGCCATCAAAGCATTTCTTCCCTGCTTTTAATTGTTGCTTTCATAATACAGTTAAATGCACATGTAAATTCATGCAGATATATTTTCATATTTTTGCATGCATTATATAATTTTCATCTGTCTTGCTGCTTTTTTCTCTAATGAAATGTATTTGTAGCCCTCTACTTTGCAGAGATGCAAATGACAAACAGTTGTAGACTGCATTTTAATTTTTTTTTTAAATGTCCTTGGAGCTTCTTTAAAATTCCTGTATATTGCCTCAAGTTGATTTTTAAGAAGCTTACTTATTTCTGAGTATTGCATGACGGTGATGAGACAGATTATAGTGATAACTATCCATTTGCTGAGGCCCAGTACAGGTGTGCTAATGCAGGCACATTGGTAGCCATGCTTTGCCTAAGATGATTAGTGGAAGTCAAAGCCTCAGAGCTTATTCAGCCTGTGTTCCAGGGTGCATTTTCTTAATGGCCTTATAAAGTACACTGAGAAACCCTCCCTCCTGTTGAGTCAGCAAAATCCTGAACACACAGACAGACAGAATGATCTGCTGCATTCAAAAACTAAACATAAAAGATATGTTCAAAACATCAGAAAAAAACATTAATGACACATGCATACGTCATATTAGCCTCCGTGAAACAAACCAACCAGGGACATGGCAGTTACATGAACACCATCATAAAACAAGATTCTACATTAAGATAAAACAAATATTGAATCACATTTTCAAAACTGTACGGAAAATGCAATGTAATCTGAGATCAAAGTCATAACATAACCTTAAAAAAATCTCCCTAATTCTCTTATTTATGCATACTGTTTTCAATCTTGTTGTTTTACTTACATCATATTTGTTAAAAATACAAATAGAGACCTTGTGGGTTTAAAAAAAGGATAGAAATAAACAAAATATCAAACATAAAAGCTGATGAAATATTAATACAGAATTTTAAAAAGATTGAAAAGGGTTCCTGAGTCTGTGACACATGTACTTATGTAGTTTTAAGATGAGTAATTTGGTGTCTTGATGGTTTTGTTTCACTTTGGAAGCAGACAGCATTGTTATTCACTCTTAGCAGAAGTGAGAGCTCATCAGTGAGTTTGACCCTGAGGGAGAGTCCCTGAGTATACGGTGGAGCCAGCACTGCAACCTCTGACTAATAGGTTTGCATAACATTGATCTAACTGGCTGTCCACTGAAGAGCAATCCCCAACTCTGCACTCATCCATACAAGCACACACACACATGCACACACACACACTAAGTAACTAAGGCATGGTCTGCCACAGTTCAAACGCCAAGGAGCTTTGAACTAGAGATCCACCTTCTAAATCAACCGGCCCCATGGCTCTACACGGGCTCCGTCATTAGGTAACAGCGGCTTTAGAGCCGAGGCTAAGTAGCTGCTGCTGGCTGGAGAAGCCACTGAGCTGCAAAGTAGAGGACCGACAGCCTCTTCTCACTGATTATCTGTTACCTAACCAGAAGAAGCTAACCTTGTGCTGCTCTGAGAGTGACCAAAGTTTGGAGGTGAGCTTAGCTCTCTGGCAGCCATCCCCTGGCTGAGGGCTGTGATCTTATTGATAAAGGCCCTCTTAAAGTTACACAATTCAAAGTTCTTCACAATGAAATTCGCTTATTGGACTGCATCATATGAGTAATGCATTTGTTATTGTTTCTGTTGTTCTCCACAAGTTGCTACTAATTTTTCCAAATTACGGAAAAAACATAATATTATGATCCAGTGTGAGAATTGCTACAGATGTCTGATAAAAGCAAATCCCTCCTCCTGTATCATTAGGCAAAGCCTGGTTCATTGGACACCAGAGAGGAGCAGGTGATCCTCCAGCAGTCAGAGAACAAGGCAGGCTCAGTTGAGTCAACCTGTGCGTCATGAGCAACAAGCTAAATCTCCAGCTGACTGGATTACCAAGCTGAATTTATTCTCAACCAGGACATGCTGAGAGTTGCATGTTGAGCCTCTTCAGAACCATCAGAGAGACACAGGTGTTAACCGTGTCTAAGTGTGTGTGCGCTCGCTGCAGGACAACAACACCTGCAGGGGATGGGAAATCCTCTGAACATGTCCAGGAACAGCCCAGGGAACGAAACCCTCTGGGGGAGACACCTGAGTCACTGAAAAAAAGGCCCTGCAGATGTCAACTAACAAGATGAGCAGGCCAAGTCTCTGCATGGTACATTATGTAGGAGGTTCATTTAAACATGACATCAGTGGCAAGTACATAGTGAAGGTCATTTTCAAACAAGATAGGACGACCATGCATGTCATATTTTTTAATACAAACACTAAAACAGAAAATTGCTGATGACTTAAGGTCTAAAGAGTGAAATGAGTTGACTGTCTTCTTTAGACTCACAGTTTTCAACAACCAGATGTGGCCTGTGACAACACCACACACCAGGGCACACACCATGTTAATAAAACCTGTTTTAAAAAAGACAAAATGTAAAAAAAAAGAGGGAGTGTTTGATACAAAAAAACTTGAAAATGAGTTTGCATTTCATCTCTATAAAAGATTAATGCTGATGTCCTTTCTCATTATTATAATCAGTGCATTAACTCAAGGACTGTAGGTACATTTCTGAGGTGCCATTTTATACTTCTACTCCTCTAATATTAAGGGGAAAATATTAGACTTTTCTGAACTTTATTTATCTGACCACCACAGTGACTTGTTACTTAATAACTTATACTGAATAACCTCAAGTTATTAGTTGTCGCTGATTCTTACAGATCAAGCTACATAGCAGTGAACAAAGCAAAGCTTCATCTTTAACATCTGTATCATTAAAACAGTGTTCAGACCTAATGCAGAGACCATTCCTCTGCATGATGAATACTTCTACTTTGGGTACTTAAAGGCTCATTTTACTGATAAAATGTGTGTACTTTTTCTCAGGTAGCATTTTAAATAGAACTTGTACTTATAAATGACTTTTTTACATTTATGAAATTTTCCATTTCTGAAAGATCTCCTGGTCTCTTTCACCACTGAACAGCTGTTGCCAGGGTTTCAAAATGTGTTTAATGTTGGGAGAACTTCCAGGTATTGATCAGAATTGATTACAGACACGGAAATGTGCAGCTTTTGTTTTTTTTGAAAAAAAAAAGTAAAAACCTCCACAGAATAAACTTTGATAAAAGCAAAAATAAATGCAAGCATCTCATTTAAAGCACCAAACAGTTTGTTTGAATTGATTTTCTTTTTAATTGAATTGAAATGAATGAATTGGTGGTAAATATGAAGTTCCTTTGGGTTTTTACCTGCATCATTTTAAATCAATTATATAATAAA
>JAQNCA010000008.1:9250657-9260966 GCA_029783725.1 Acanthurus tractus
CAAAAAATTCAGTGAGCTGCTTGTGTCTTGGATCAAAACTTGTGGGTTCTCCAGGACTATAGTTCTGTCCAGCAGCCATGCATACCAGAGGGACGACCAACAGCTGCAAGGGTACCTAAGCTTCACATCATCTCTGCATTTCTTTGCCTTTGCTGTTTACAATCATCTCTATTGACAAATACTTGTCCATGTCAGGACTCCTTTGCGCTACCTGATCACTCCGTCCCTGCTGAAGGGGAGTGCAGACGCGTTGAAGGAGCTCGGCTGGAGGGAGATGGAGCGAGTGCCGGCCTTCCCAGGACTGACGGATGCTGATGCAGAGCCACGTCTTTACATCCCTGGAGGGGGAATAACCAAAAGACTCTACACAGACAGGTACGGCCAGAGAGCTGCATCAGGTTGTCGATACATTTGATTTTTATATGTATTCTTCATTACAATTAGATTACATGACATTACTGTGTGTGCATTTTTAAGCCTAATGACAGTTTAAGTCAAGTGGTTTGAAAACCAGTAGAAAACCCTAGCTGTAGTCTGGCCATAAAACCCCACTTTCCCTGCTTCTGTGGTTTTTAAAATCAACAAATAATAGGTTTATAGGTTTTGACCGAGGGATTTTTTATGTGTCTGATCATTTGTGTTGGATGTTGTGTTCAGTTGTGCAGCGGATCTCCCGCTGGCTGCGCTCCTGCTCTTCTGTTCAGAGGGCGACAACATCCCAGATGCTTTCACGCTTGTCAATCACCTTAACAACTGGCTCCATCTGCTGGACAACCCCGTAAGTGACAAACTCAGGCAGACAGCCCTGCTGCACAAAATTGACAAATTGAGTAATTTGTTTCCACTGTTCAAGATGGAAATAAAACTAAAGGGTACACAGACCTGAAAAGTTTCTTGAGAAAAGTGTTTTGTTGTTGTGATCAACAAGCATAGTTCCACTGAAGCATGTAATCATGATTTTTGTCTGATTTATATTTCAGAGCCAAAAGCCCAACAAGTGGAAGGTCCCAGCATCCTGGAGTCTTCTGTTCGGCAGCGGCATCCCGCCAGCTCTGTTCTGATACACAAGCACATTTTGTCTATGCTATTTTTAGCTTGTAATTGGCCACTGGGAAATGCAGCTGAGTCATAACTCCAAAAACCCACAAATCACTTATTTTTGGTGCTCAGCCATGACATCTTTAAATTTTTCACGATTGTGATTTCTTCATTTTCTGTGAAGATGGTGACTTTGTGTCCCAGGCTGAAGGACACTTTCTGCTTCTAAATGATATGTTATGTTAAATTTACCTATTTTGGACAAAATCACGGTTGTGGACTAACCCAAGATGTGCGGCTGTTTTGAAGTGCTTTATAAATAAAGTTGGATTAGACTAGAAGAGAAACCCTTGTGCTCTTGGCACACCTAGCCCATTTTCCTTTATTTTTATAATTATATTTAGATGTATAAAACATTATGTCATGTACAGGATTTCACCTAAATAAGCACTTCTGTAATATTATTTTGTTGTACTTCAGCATTTGAAAGTTGTTATTTTTTTCCAATAAAGAGTTGTTACAAGAATAAACAATTAAGACTCTGACTTTTACACTCACTGGACCTGACCGCCGCCTGCTTAACTGAAAGTGGTTGGCCAGGTGCCACACTGTATTCCTGGCAGTCCCGCCTCCTGGAAAAAGGATTCCTTTCGACAACATGTTACAACAACTTATATCTTGGTAAAAAAGTCTGCCAAGTTTGTGGTTTTCCTTTCTGTCTGTACAACTGGGTGGGAAAGGAATGTTTTGAATACATTTCTGAAGAGAAAATTGGAGAAAAACCATAACATGAAAGAAAAAGTGAAAGAAAATGATTCTGAGTAAACAGTGTAATGGAAATACACTCTTTAGCTTACTCGTAGAGTTAGATGAAAAGAGTCACTAACTTCATTGAAATGAAAGTGTAGTGTATGACAAATTTACTGACAGGCTTGGGGTGACGTAAGCAGAGAAGAGCACAGAGGTTGTTATGTAAACTAGGTAATACCAGTTTTATTTTAGATAACACTCTAAGAGAAAGAGAAACTTAAGACAAATTCATTTCAAAAGGAGAACAAGTCATCAAATCAGCTTTTCTACTGTATTCAAATCACTGTCTTGTGTGTGTGTTTTTTTTTTACAAGCAAAAATATGTCTTTTTACACACATCTTTTTAAAAAGAACACTATTTACATCATGGAAACGTTACATGCCACTGAATTTTCTCTCGTGGGAGGAGGCAGTGCTTTTGATTCAAACCCACCCCCTCCCCTCACTGTGAAAAACTTCAAGTAATCTCTTATAAAAAATAGAACATTTTTATTTTCCTCTCTGAAAAAAAGTTTTTTTCTAAAAATACACATATGAACAGCATTACATATTGGCAATGCATAGCCCATATTATCAGTCTTAATTTCATAAATGCAAATAAAGCATAATAGATTGATAAAGCCGCAAATAATAAAGCAAAAATACTGATTCTGACTCCAGAAGCAGTGGGCAGGCTGTGGCTGAGGTGTGATCTGGGGTTAAAGCTGGTGTGTTTCTCATCAAATAGGCTCTCTTAAAAGAATGTCAAAGTGTCTGTTGTAAACTTTTCGGAAGAGATGAGGAGACATGGGAAAGCTCTGAGATGGAGGATTGACGCAAATGTGGGAGTGACATGCTGCTAACGGCAAGAAAAATAAGGGGAGGGAAGGACTTGAAGGTTTCCAAACAACTGACAAAGGACTGCAGTTAAAAACTGGCCAGCTGGCAAACACGGGCACATTTACACACACGTTTTCATTAAAAATAAACAAGTGAAATGAAGGTGTTTGTGGTGGCTGAATAATACCACTAGGCTGGAACACAAGAAAAGGACACAGAGGTTGGGAGAGAGCTGGAGTTCCCTGCCGATGTTGGCTTCGATGCCAGAGCTGTTGGTGCGTGGCCGCAGATGAATGTGGTTAGCTGTCACTGGTTTTCGCCCTGTCACAACACACAAAGTATTTGAAAAATTGAACACATCAAACTATTTCAAGATTGTCAGTGAAGCTAAGGATACATTTAAGAAATACAAGTTAGTAAAGTTTGGCTTGGTTAATTTTCCACGATTACTTAAGACCACAGCAAGCAGAAACCTTCAGGAAGGTTTGCTGCACAGCTGGCAGCAGCTGTGGTGTGAAAAAGCATCTTGAATCTCTATGATCACACAAGTATTAGACTGATTTTCAATGCAAAGCAGCCACCATGTTTGATCAGCGACACGTCACACTGTATTCAGAAGTTTCTAGCTAATACTTTAACATTTTCAGGAAACTTCAAATCTGATTATTGTCGAGCTTTAGAACATATTACATTTGATATGTGAGCCAAACTAAGACTTAAAGAAGGGCTGGAGGAGGTAAAAGTAAAGCTGAAAATTAGTTGATTAACTAACTAATTAAACTGAAAATTCTGTGGAAAAAACTAAGCTAATCATTTTGGCAAGTCATTGAGAAAATGACCAAATATTTTCTAGTTAATTCCAGGGGCTTTTTTTTCGATTGTCTGTTTCATATTGTAAACTATCTTTCAGTTTTTGTTTTGTTGGCCAGATAAATGAAAGGATTTCAAAGACGTAACTCTGAGTTTTAGGAGGGTAACATGAGCATTTTGCAGTGCTACAGTGTTCAATGTCAGTCAGGACAAAAGGTTATGCAGGTTAAGTAAATCCAGCATAGTGAACACTTCCCAGCTGCTTTGCCTCAGATGTGTTATGTAATCTCTCCTGTTCCTTTCAATGCCAAAATCTACTCACATCAGGGCAAATACTAAATATCAATAGAGGGAAATCAGTTATTTAATAGAACATTAATCTGCAGCTATTTAGATAATGAAAAAACTGTGTGACTCCTTTCAAAGTAAAATTGCCTGACGCTTCCTTGTTACTGCATCTTAATTTTGATGATTTGCTGCTTTTTGTATTTTGTGTCTGGAACAGTAAACTGAAATTTTCTCTGTTTTGGACAGTTAACAAGACAATAGACTGCTAGGATTTCACATTTTGCTATTTCCTGGTATACTACATAGCATCATGATTTAATCAACAAATGAATCAACGCTGAAAACATTTCTTTGCTGCAGCCCAAAATATCTGGTCTGTTCAACGACAGCTTAAGACAACAAAATATTTGAATTGTTCAACGGTTCTCCTGTCTTCTTCTCAGCAAAGGCCCTCTTCGTCCTGACTAGAAAAATTCAGATAAAGCTCCAACATCCAGAGGTCCACTTTAACTGTTGCAGTTTAAGCCCCCTAAAGTTACAAATTAAAAAAAGTAAAAATGTTAATACCATCATGCTATGAGGTGTAAGAAGATGTCAAGAAACAACTGCAGCAAAACCATCTTCACATGCAACATAACTCGCTGAGCCCCACCTCACTGATAATAACTGGCATCCTCAGCCAGGACTGGAAATCACTCTGTTTATGAATAACTTAAATATTTAGTTTGCATGACGGTTAAGAGAGCTTAAAAAATTCTACAACTTCCGACTCAACATCCTCACTCATGGAAAAAATAGGAGCACTTTTGTGAGCTAAAGCACTGGGTTAGGGAAGCAAAACCTTAAGTGGTTGTTGGTTATAACGCTCTCTTTCTCAAAAACAGACTGAAAGGACTGATAAAAAGGTGCCATCAAAATTGAATGTGTGATGCACAGTGTATAATAGCACCTTGCATTATTCCAACACAATCTTGCACTTCAGAGCTTCGACAACCAGAAACCACAAAAGTATACACACCATGCTAGAGTGCAGCCAAAATTAACACAACTCCAAACCACAGAAGGAGCCGAGCAAATTATGAAAACAAGAGCAAAACCTCAAGAGAAACAAAAACACAGCAGACACCAAACACGCACACACACACACACACACAGGAACACACACACCTCCGGTTAAAGAGTGGGCGTTCTTTTTTAAAAGCTGAAGGTAAACTTAGTCCTCTAAACGTGCTCTTCGTGGTTGTAGTTGCTGTCACAGAGGGGGGTAAAGAAACACTTTCCCCCAAAGGACAGGACAGCTCTTGTCATGTGCAGCAAATGCAGCCCAAGCTGTTCGAGAAGAACCACAACAGCAGAGTGAAAATGTCGTCAGAAATGGTGCAGTTTGGGCCGAATTACCGGAACACTTGACATGTCACACAACAAAGCGAGGTTTCTCAGAAATGACTTAGTGAGCCATTTTTGGAGGTGCACAGTCATCAGAAAATAAGTGCTTCATCAGGTCTTATGCTCCTGCTTTCATGAGAACATGAAGTAGGTGGTAGTTAGCTAGTCTGGAGCCCTCACACTAAGTGGCTGAGAATGCTGTGAGAAGATAACAAATAGAGAAAAAATGAAGCCATCGCTCTCCATGGAGGCTGACTACAAGAAAGTCGAGTCATGCTCTGGGAAACCCTGCCTGGTTTCCCTGTGGGGTTAAAAGAAAAGACGTCGAAAAAAGTGACTCAGACATTTTGTTCTTTGACCCTTCTCTTTCATCACAAAACTGGTTGAGTAAAATGTTACTTTTCCTTTCTGTTGTAAGGAAATGAGAGAACTAGGAGGGATGCAAAATTATGTCATCTTGCAGATGTTCTACATCTGCCATTATGGAACAACACTGAACAAAGACTGCACCAACACCAGCTGTTTTCTCAATAAATATGATAAATTACACCTGGTCTTTACAATCATATACGTAAATGTACATGTTTATCACACTTGGCAGTAAAAATTGTAGTAAATAAACAACAACAAATGTGGCATTTTCATCATAGTGCATGACCATCATCCTGAAAGGATGTAAAAATAAATGGCTGCTTTGTGTATAAATAATTTAAAAAAATGCTGCTTAATGTAGAATTAAACAAAACAATTAAAATATTTTTCTGTCCTAAATAATAAGAGGTGGTTTGAACAGTAGATGCCATTACCTTTTTCTCTTCTTCTCTGAGTCATTTGTCCTGGGTTTGCTTTGGGGTGTTTTAGCTGTGCCTGACTTGGAGATACTGTCTTCTCTGCGTCGTTTGCTGTGTAAAAAAAAAAAAAAAAGGGAAGGAACATAAGTCATCTGTCTGTCAAAGACAAAGTGTCCCTTTCAAATGACAGCTTATTTCATTAGCCAATCCCCATTAACATATCCAGATCATTTATAAACCTAATTATAGGCACAGATTTCAGTGTACTGACTGTGTTGTGCTGCCATCCAGCTCCGGTTCCTTGCAGGGAGATTGTGCCTGTACTTTGCCATCTTGTCTGTACTCTCCTCCCTCCTCCAGCTGACCTCCTCGTTGGCTGCCATTGCATCGCTCTGTCGGACACCTGGCTTGAGGCTGAGCTGAGGGGGGAGACTCTGATGTCGGCTCCTGATCTTCCCTAGACAACTCCCGCCACCGGTTCTACAAGAGGGGAGGAAAGGTAAACAAAAGAATGTTAGAGGGACATATTAAGACTCTAAAATGAGTTGGAAAAGCTGACTGCTACACCATTTTTCCAACTGATCAAAACAGCCTGTAACTGGTCATTCTGTAAAATTCTATGATGGTAAGATGTTATTTACAAAAAAATCCTTTGTGTCACAAAAAAGGAGCCCCCCCCCACTAAAAAACACCTACGCACTGCGGTTCAATTTACTCAAATCACTGCCCAGTTCAGTAACCTGGACATCAGCAAAAAAACAAGGGGTGATGAATAAGGTTTCAGTCTAAGATAGAACAAGATGAGTTATGCAGCTCTCATTAAATGCTTGTGCAGTTCAACTCTGAATGATTTTGCAGAAAGTCTGAAGTTAATAACCTTTGTGGTATTCCTGTTTCTGGTAAATGAAAATTGCAAGTCAGCACAGTCTGAGAAAACTTGCTTTGTTTTTTTGAATTTAAACTTTTCGCACATATATTCACCTAAATCTGCAGTGAAGAAACAAAAAAAACAAAAAAACCCCAAAAACATAGCATAACAAAAAAGAACGGCAGTCTGTGTTGGAACCATATAAATAACGCAAAATAAGAAAATTGTGTTAACAATTATATTGTATTTATACAAGCTGGACAATCATAACAACACTCTTCCGTTACAGTGTAACAATTCAGCAGTTGTGCAAAATCTCTGAATAGCTAATTCATGTTGTAGAAAGTTGTTCCTGGCACAGTTGGCTGGATAAATAAAACCGGTTAAAGTGGAGTGTCAGGTTTCTTAGAAGCAAACAAAAGATGTGGAGATAAAATGGAGAGAAACAGCGCTGAGTGCCAAGAACTGACTAATAAAACTGGAGCTGATGTTTGTGGTGCAGGTACCTGTACTGAGGAGTCTCCCATGATGTACTTGGCTCCCTCGAGGACAGCCATGTAGGAGAAGCGCAGCTGGTCAGGGGTCTGAATCAGGCCCATGCGATACTTTCTCATGTCCAGCAGGATGCTTTTGATGTCCACTAATGAGGGGTCTTTCCTCTTGTCCATCTTGACAAGACAGCAATGTAAATAAGCTTAAATACTGGACCTCAGTAGAGTTTTTTTGGTATTTGTACTTTACTAGAATATTTTTAAATTACTTTTCACTTTTGAGAAGTGGAGCTTACCAGAACCATACTCGTGTCAACTAATGAAAATGTCCCTGAGCGTCCAATTCCAGCGCTGCAGTGCACCACTGCCGGCCCATGATCCACATCCAACGCTCCTGACTCACGCACTTTGAAGAGGAAGTTTAGGAAGGATGCTGGGGACTCTGGGACACCAAAATCAGGCCATGTGGTGTAATGAAAGTGGTAGATCTCCCTCTTCTCTCCTGTCTGTGGGAACCAAAAAAGAGGACTGATTGCACATACAAATATCAGCCTCTGCAATGACTTTGTCAGTGCTAATTTTTATCAGGTAACTTTAAAGTGAAGATGTTATTTCAAGAGTGCTTGACAGCTAAGCAGCTTAACAAAAATAGAGCATTTTTTGCTTTTTTTTCTTGTGATAACCTTGGCTATTAACGTTTAGCTGTAATCTGTTCAGTTTTGAATATAAAAAAATGGTAAAAATATGGATTGGAAAAATTAATAACATTAAACTTTAGACAAAAACTGTATAGTTTAAGCATGTTTTCTATGTTAAAAAAGTAAGTTTAAATTTTCCTCCACAAATACATTATAAAAATTTGTTTTGGATTCGTGGAAAAACGAATTCTACTGTGAAAAATGTTAAATCTGGCTAAAAAGTCTAAAATTGGAAAAATGTGAGCCAAGAACAAGAACAAGAATGCTGTCAATTCCAAGAAGCCTCAGACAAGACAGATCCATGTGATGTGTCTGGGTGCGACACCACTGAACCATTTCAGTTCTCCTTAGCCACCATTAAGTTGGAATTCCCCTTGTGCTAAGTAATTATTTGGCCTACGGTGATATTCTGCAGCTCCAACACTCTGGTGGTGTAGTAAGACTTGGTGTCTTCTGACAACAGTGTGACCAGGAAACGAGTGTCTCTGAAGGCCATCTCTCTCTCCTCAGCTGTGGGCCAGTACTGGGCACACTTTTCCTATTAAAGAGGGAAAAAATTAGATACACCGGGTAAGGGACACAAACATAAGGCAAGCATATATATGACTTGAAATACATAAAGCTAGCTGAGAGGCTAGTTTTGCCTTGATATGAGGCAGCTGATGACCAACAGGAAGACAGTTTGATTCTCAGCATAAAGAGGAAAGCTGGATAATAAATAAAAAGCTACTCATCTTTTTATAACAATGAATAAGCTGAATAATACATTTAAATAAAAAATAATTAAAATATATATATATATATATATATTCAATAGTACTCTCAATTTTTTGTCTATCTTTGATTTCCCCCTCCCCACGCATACCTGCACATTTAAACGTATGCACAGCAACATATTCAAACAAAAAAGAACGTATGTTAATTTTGTATTAACATAAACAACCCATACATGCAAAATTTAACATGCTTTGTGTCATTAGACATACTGTATTCGAGCCTTGTTGTCGATAGATTTTGAAGCCTGTTTTGTTGCACCCTTTTCCAATTTATGCCAGCTTTTCTATATTATCTCACATCACAATAAAAAAATTCAATCATAAGAAAATACTAAAAAGGGTGTACAACTTGTATAAGTATACCTCACATGGATAATTTTTTTTTCTCATGTTTTTCGGTGATTTCATTTTGTGACAGTAGGCCTTATATCACGAGGCAACTATACCGAATCACGACACTTGAAGCCCCCAAAAATCTACAGGAACGAGAACTGATGCATAACTTTGCTTTTTAAAATTCATAATTTTCTGCTTCCATAAAAATAAAAAATATATAATAATAATAATAATAATAATAAGTAGTAGTAGTGAAACAGTCTACTTAAGCTTAGACAGTGTTAGTTGTGATGAGATGATACTGATGCACTTGTGTGCAAAGCACTTATGACTGGCAGAGATTAGCAAGTCATTCAGTAGTATGGCAGTCAAACACTGTGACAAATGGTCACGGCAAACAGTATACTACACTCAGCATTTTATAGTAAACAGACAATGGCCAGACTGTTGAGGATAAGTCGATTATGCAACCTTGCCTCTGAAGGATTGGAAAGCTGGCCTACATAAAAGATCCTTGTGAGGTTAATAATATCTGTGTTCTAGGTGCTCTTTATCTTTCATTTCCAAGAAATCAGTCAGTGAGTGAATCTCGTGACACAATGAGATCCACTCCAGCTGCTTTACTGAGAAATAGAGAGATCACAGCTGCTTTGCCTGAGAGAGAGTGTGATAGTGTGTGTGTGTGTTAGTGTGTTTGTTTAATCGGCACATTACAGGATCACAGGATTTTAAAAAGCTGAGAGGTTGGGCAGCATCCCAGTTCCACACATACATCTGTGGACATGCTGTCAAAACACTAAATTCCAGTGATCCTGCAGATCTGAGAATCAAGCCTTGCAGCACATAATTTCAACAGAAATCAAAATTAATTTAACATTTTACACTTTCAGCCCGCAAACTCTGCCAAAATGTGTGTGTTGTTGACTTTCTGTGATCTCTTCAGTATTTCTGCTGTCAGTGTGTGGGCGTGTGTGCACCAGACAAAGGACAGATGTCAAACCAGACAATATGCTGTCTTTTAATTTTGTGTACTTACTGAGCCTTTCTCGATGACCCTGTTTAGCATGACGACTGCTTTGGTTTTCTGCTCCCAGATCATGAGCCAAAAGTGGCCACATGTGTTTCTGAGGGGACCCTGTAGACAGGGAACACACACACACACACACACACACACACACACACACACACACACACACAC
>JAQNCA010000008.1:9277019-9290600 GCA_029783725.1 Acanthurus tractus
CGACTGTGGGTAAGAACAAGTGCTAAGGAAATACAAAGGCGCCAAACAGTGGATAACATGATAGATAACCTGCTCTTCAAATTAAATGTTTACCTAACATTAAAGACTGCAAGGCATGCCTTAATTCACAAGGACTGATTTAGCTGGTTTCAAGCATGTGAAATAATTTCCAGAGAAACTGCCTCTCTTATTCAATATTTTTAAATAACCTATTTCAGTTACCTGAGGTGTGCCCAATGATTCATTCTTCTGATGTAACAAATACACAAGTCCTAAAATAACATACTAAGCAGTTACATCAAGAAAACTTCAAGGCTGTAATCTGGCCTTTCGCAACGATGTCTGAGTTATAAATAACTCGTACCAGTCAGAGACCTATTTATTCTGTCAGCCAAAAAGACAGCAAGTGATGATGATGCCAGTTGTGAAGAGACTGTACCTGTCATTTTTCTAACCACATAATGGTCTATACAAAGACTTGCATATATCCCTAAATATATGAGCAATTTTGACAGAACGAAGAAGCTAAGAAC
The DNA here is from genome assembly GCA_029783725.1 of Acanthurus tractus. Taxonomy (NCBI): domain Eukaryota; kingdom Metazoa; phylum Chordata; class Actinopteri; order Acanthuriformes; family Acanthuridae; genus Acanthurus; species Acanthurus tractus. The sequence goes on from JAQNCA010000008.1 coordinate 9,277,553, forward strand.
CAGTTGTAATAAAACTAGTTAAATAAATCAAGCATTTCTGTTGCTCCTTCGTACAACAATACAAAACAAAGTATTGAACTGACTGAATTTTATTAAAGCTAGTATGATCTTTTAATATCTTTCATCATTATCAGCATCATTATGATGTCATATTTTATTTATTAATAAGTGTAATTTTACTGTGAAAAAATCCTAAAGCAACAAGATTGCAAATCCAGAAATATTTCAGAGTACAGCAAAGAAAAAACAATAATGAACATAAAAAAATAAAACAGCACATGTTTAAAAAAAATGTGTACCACCGAAGATATGAGAAAAACAAAACCTCATTATTGAAATTGAATATTTAAATCTCACATTCTCAGCTCATGGTCAAGTGGTAGTTTTGCAAACTTTCATCCGTTCCTTCAGCCAGTGCACGTACAAAGGATGTTATTGAAATCCTCTCTGAGGAAAAAAACGTTTCTGTTATTCCTCTTCAACGAGGAGGGGACAGTGTAGGTGAGGGTCAGGTCAGGGTCTCGTATGTTTGGAGCCAGTTTGGATTCAACAGTTTGCTCACAGGGGCCTGAGAGGAGGTTAACATCACGCTGTCTGTGCTCGCTAGGTCACCCTGCTTTACCTCTTGTTTAGTGCACCTTGAGGCCTTGACTACCACCATACACAGGGCATAAACAAAACAACTCTACTGCATTTGTGGCAGCCTGCTTTGTAATTTTTTTTTTTTTTCTGGCTGATGCAAGTGCTAGCAGGAGTGTTTAAAAGGAAACTATCATTGCACAATGTTTTACAGTTCTGGGGCATCTACTAACCTACATTCTCTAGGTTCGTATATCATCTTCAATTAGTTTTGAGTGATTGCTGAGTTCAGTGATAGCTGCACCCTTTACTCTCCCTTGGCTCTGTTGCATCAACACCACTGACCCTGATAGAGTAATTGCTCTTCCATGAGCTTTTTTACAGCTTTTCTGTCTGTCATCATCCAATCAGAAGATAAGATCGGGTTGTGGTGATGATATTGGGCTAGTTAGGCTGTGTTGGCCTTGTGTTATGTGTCAGCTGTTGAGTTTATCAAGGTTAAGAAACCTCTGCACAAACATTTGGCATAGAGACATTTATTATATACCAAGTTCGTTTGGCAGGTCTCCCATCCACTTTACGACTTTTCACCATTACACCATTTGACATCAGTTTGCCTCAGTGAGGCGAGGTGTTAGTGGGCACTGACTGGAAACTGTCTAGACTGAATGCTCTGTGGGTGTATGGTGCCCACACACACCACTACTACCACTGAGGAGCGTGTCAGTTTCTAAAGAAACATTTGATGAAGCATTGTTAAAAAGATGTCATGACATCAGTGTCCACTGCATTTGTTTTTGTTTTCTTTACCTAACACCATGGCACTGAAAACCCCTATCTGATCTGTATTAGTTATGGGAATTCCACTGTATGTTGAAGTACCGTGGCTGTAATAATGATTTCTGTGTTTTTAAAAAAATAATTTATAGTACAAAGGCCAAGATTAGCTTCACCATAATAACTTGTTTCTGTATCTTTTGCCAGAAATAAAGCAATGCCAGGTCTACCTTTTGCTCACATTAGAATGTTAATTCTGTTTTGCTTTAGGATGGGTTCATGTCCGTAACAACTACTTTCTTCACAGCTGCTGTCACTGTTGTTTCTCTCATATCAGCTGATGTTAGCATGTCTATTAAATTAAATGGCTCTCATTTTGACCACAATCTCTGAGATGTGCACGTCAACCAACAGCTGTGTAATGTGCATCAGCTGATGCCACAACTTGCTTGGTTTTAATCATTTCCAGGGAATTTGTACTGAACTGAATAAGCGGTTCTGTCTTCCTGCAGACTTTGCTTTACTGAATTACATTTATATAGCTATACTTTTTCATATTCTCACTGTTAAAGTTGATCATTTAAGAGATTTAATGCAAGCTACAGACTCTCACCTTGATCATTTGCTCTAGATCTATTATGCATCTGCACACAGTTGCATATATACCCAGTATAGAGCTGTGACACAATGTCCATTTTATACATCAGCCAAAGTGTTTGTCTTTCCTTGTTGTCTGTACCTGATGTTACCACGATCACCTTACTAGGGGATCCTGAATGACTGAAATAGTCTCAGGGTTTAACTGAGGTTCCCATACATGAATGTACTTCGTTAATAGACCAGGTGCTTAGCTCCCTTTTCTACAGGTTTTCTTTTTAAGAAAATATGCATCTCATCTCACCCGTACTATCGGGACAGTAATAGGTTGCAAGTCAACAAGCAAGCACAAACAGTTGCTGCAATTAATTTTATCATCTACTCAGACAATAAAACCATTAATTTGATACAGTAATTGTGTTGGGATATAAAGTACTGCTGCAACAACAGGTTTTTATGACCCCACTTTGTCCAGCTGTATTAGTTTTGCATGTTTATAACTAAACAGTTGTTGGACTTTGACTTGGTTGATCCACATACTTTTCAATAATGGCACTCAAATTGACCATTGTAATGATTGATGAGGGATACTATGGTGACATGCAGCCATGCAGAACTGATGGGTCTAGTACTGGTTTATTGTAACAGAGCTCATTGGTGAAACCATCATGGAAATTCAGCGGTTGTTATGTAAGACTTCTTAAAGTGATCGATTACTGAAGTTGTAAATGGCAGCAATATATTCCATGAAATTGTACTGAGTTATTGTATTAAAACACACTAAGAATCATTCCTTTCAACCTAGTTTTATGCTCCTACTCCTACACTTGTTATTTTAGCCCTGCTGACCCCTAGTGTTGTTCAAAACTACAACATCTGTGCCCTCCTGCCAGCGAATCCTAACCATAATTTTTATGTGAGTGTATTTTTACTTTACTTCATTACTTTTTTTTCTTTTGCAGTTATGCGGTCATTGCGTTTGGCTGTGCCAGCTGCCCCAAGATCACCTGTGGACGCGAGGGCTGCGGGACAGAGTTCTGCTACCACTGCAAACAGCTGTGGCATCCCAACCAGACGTGTGACACAGCACGGCAACAAAGGGCCCAAACCTTTCGGCTGAGGAGCTTCAGGTCGTCCTCCCTCAGCTACAGCCAAGAAAGTGGAGCAGCAGGTAACACACAAATACACACACCTGTACGTTCAGTACAGTCGCCATGCATGGATAAATTCACCATATACAATACACACTACAAATATTTACCAAAATACTGTTTGAAAAATGCTTCTCTTGCTTGCTTAACCTCCACTAGGTGATGACATCAAGCCGTGCCCTCGATGTGCTGCCTACATCATCAAGATGAATGATGGAAGCTGTAATCACATGACCTGTGCTGTCTGCGGCTGTGAGTTTTGCTGGCTCTGCATGAAGGAGATCTCTGACCTGCACTATTTAAGGTGAGACAGACATACAGGGGGAAAAAAAGCTCATCTGCACCCAGTAGTTTTTACAGTTGTTTCCCTCCTGACAGAAAATTTCTGTTGCAAGAGTCAGCAATTTAGTGAGTCAGGAAGTGCAGAGAGAAAAGGCCTTTACATGAAAGAAATGTCCCCAGATGGACTCAAACCAAAACAGTGTAGCTTATTTTTTAGTCAGATTTCCACAGTTTTTTAACAAGAATTCCGTTTTTTGCTCCCTATTTTAGGCTTACTTAACAACTTAGCATCTTCTTTACTTCACTTGACATTCTACTAAAAGGAAGAAACTAAATTTGAGTATGATTAAGCATCTGATGTTTTTTATTCTAATGCATGTGTGGCAGTTGAGTGTCTCTTCTGTTCACTAATAATCTTAAAAAGACGAAAAAACTAAAAAAAAATGTTTTTCGATGAAGTTATTTTGAGAAACAAAGATCATGGGTCAACTGTTTTTCACTTTTCCATCAGTTCTTATCTCTTTTCTAATGTTTAGCTCTAGTTTGGTAGTTATGGTAACAGTGATTCACTCTTTCTCTCTCTTCAGTCCGTCAGGCTGCACCTTCTGGGGGAAGAAGCCCTGGAGCAGAAAGAAGAAGATCCTCTGGCAGCTCGGCACGTTGGTGGGTGCGCCTGTGGGCATCGCCCTCATAGCTGGCATTGCCATCCCAGCGATGATCATTGGCATCCCAGTCTATGTGGGCAGAAAGGTGAGAGCTAACCCCAGACAGCTGAGCAATGGTGTAGAACAACAGTGGTCAAACCAACAGTTCTTTCAGAGAGATGAAAAGCAGTGAGTGAATGAAGTAAACAGAGAGCAGCCAGCGTTAGCACAGTTGTAGTTCCAGGAATCAGAATTTTTTTAGGAAATTAATATGATCTTCCTCCTCAGATCCATAACCGCTATGAGGGCAAGGACATCTCTAAACACAAGAGGAACTTGGTAATAGCTGGTGGTGTCACACTGTCTGTGATTGTCTCGCCTGTGGTTGCAGCAGTCACTGTTGGTAAGAAAAAAGACTTTCTTTTTCCACTTTTCACTCCTTCACCTTCTGTTTATGTAGAAGGGTTTCTTTGTTGGTGACATGCAATGCAAGGTTTCTTTTCAAAAATGTTCTTTTACAGTGTTTGGAAGAAGGAATGTACTGTATAGTAATGTAGTTTATATTTAACCGCAATAAAACTTGAATTGTTTAAGTGTGTGTGTTAACACTGTGTCATTTAGGCATCGGCGTCCCCATCATGCTGGCATATGTTTACGGAGTTGTCCCGATCTCACTGTGCCGGAGCGGTGGCTGTGGAGTGTCTGCTGGAAATGGCAAAGGGGTGCGAATCGAGTTTGATGATGAAAATGACAACATAGGGAGCGGGGCAGCAGCCACAGGTGAGGATCACTCACTGACAAGAAAAAGAGAACAACAACACAGAAAAGCAAGACAAACAACTGCCCTCCATGATCCCAGAAGTGTACAGAATACACAACAAGAGACTAAACTTAAGCTTTAACTTAACTTCATTGTGGATATTCGTGTTGCAGATGAAACACAGGCTTAAAAAATCAAAATGCAAATCATAATATAGATAAAAATGAACTCACATTAAGCAATATAAATGATCAGGTGACACCAGACTATCTTCTAAAATAGCTTAACACACTGAAACACATCGGATTAAAAGACAAAGCAAACATAAACATGTCAGTGAATTAGTTGCATTTCTGTCTCCTTATGATTTTTTAAACTTTTCTGCTGGGATTTGCCTTCACAACTTGGACCACTGGCTCTTTCTAGCTTGTGTTAGTGCCAGTTGTATCTTGTTACCAAACCTTATTAGTCCATTTATTGTAAGTTTATTCACAAGTAAGTTATAAGTCAAAACTTGTTTATACATTGTAAACATTTCCACTCCTGTGATGCTGTAACTGTAGACTGTCTCATGTTTCATTAATATTGGCACAATCAGCACAACTGAATATTTATGAAATGTTAGCAGCTTTTTTCCAACAACCACAACACAATGTGTTGCTTTAGCTGTGCATACGTGTACATATGTGTTTATGCGACACTTGTTTGACTTGTGGAAGTACACATACACCTGCTAGTCTCTTTGTGTGTACATACAGGTTATTTACAGCCAGTGAAGTGCCAAAGCACTAAATGGGAGATGAGTGTTTGAGGTGTTTGATGGTGTGACATGGCTGGCGCAGTGTCAGTGGTTTATCCTGTCAGCATGTGTTTGTCACGGTCAAACTGGCGGCTGTGTGAGGTCCATCTAGTTGTGTGTTCCCAGGAGGCATCAAAGGAGACTGATTGTATTTCTCGCAGCTTCTTTCCACACTGCCAATGATAATTATGAATCTCCTGACAGCAGGGACTTTGACCTTTATTGGAACATAAGGTGTGAGACTTGAAGACACATATTCACACCTCTTAGGAATTCACGAATCTGTTTTTATTCCAGGAAGAATTTAAAGCTCATTTAAGTCAGTAAAGTAATTGATATAATTAATAAAGGGCCCCTTGTCTCATCTATTTTCTGTTCGCTGTAGTCATTTGTGGTCACCAGTCAGAGTTCTCTTTTCTGACTTAGTCTATATTTCCCTCTTTATCTCTTTTTAACCTCTTTCTTTTTTTGGTTTCACCAAGCTCAAGTACTTCTTTCCTCTACAGAAGTGACACAGAAAACTCTTTGTTAGTTAAAAACTTTTCTAGATTGTGAAATTGTACTCTTTTTGTCTTTTTAATTTACTCGACAGACACAACCTCAGTGGCAGAGACTCGGCTCAACAATCCCAGCCTCGGGGACGGAGCAAGTGTTGGTGGCCTGACGGGCCTGAGCCTCAGTGTCAGCGGCAGCCACATGGAGCGCTGCGGCATGAGCTCCACTCAGCGGGACAACATGAGCGACAACGCCAGCACCACAGCCCTCGCTGGTACCAGCATCACTGGCAGCCTCTCTGGTAGCTGCTATAACAGGTAAAAGACTGGACCTGGATCCACTTTCTTTTAGGAGAAAATGTTGTATTTTACCAGCCTAGTGCCTATTTCATGCAGATGTTTTTAGGGTTAGATTTTGTGGTATTGCCTTGGAAAATATTCTCTTGGTATCTATATTGCTTTAATCTGAGGCAGTTTATCATATTTTTATATTTTGTGTCTTTGTTTTTTCAGGATGGAGGTGCAGGCTGATGTGCAGAAAGAGCGCTGCAGTTTGAGTGGAGAGTCAGCCACCGTCAGTCTCGGGACAATCAGTGACAACGCCAGCACAAAAGCCATGGCTGGATCCATTCTCAACGCTTACATGCCTCTGGAAAGGTCAGCAGTCAGAACATACTCATCTTACATGTTGAAGCAGCACATTTCTGGCCTATTTTTAGAAGAAAAAAAAACTCTCCTTTTTTTTTTTCCAGGACCTTTTGCTTTACAGGCTGTAGTCAGTCTGTTTGAAGAAAGGTCATTCATTGTGTTTATTAGTACTAAGCGCACTTCAATTTAAATACCTTAGGAGAAAATGATGCTGTAAGCATACTTAAACACATTTGGGGGTTAACTGCAGGTTTCTATTGTTATTTGAGTATTGAAGTTATTTATGGAATTGTTTGCTATATAGTCAAAAGGCGTATTTGGTCCTTGAGCATGCACATAAATTTGCTTTTGAAAGACCAAAGATAATAAAATGATTGGTTCTATAACTGTTAGTTAATTTGAAGTTACTTTACTTTGTAGGGACAACAGTCTGGAAGTTCAGGCAGATGTGGAGTCCAAGCAGGAGAAGATGAGGCACTGCAGCGCCAGCAGCAGCCTGGATGAAGCCAGCTGTAGCAGCAGCACCGCAGGCCTTAAAGATGCTAGCGGCGGCACATGCCCATGCACCTCTGCCTGCTGCTGTGTGCAGCATAACAACCAGTGCTGCCCCTCATCCCCCTGGTCAAAGGAACCCTCCACTTCAGGGGGCAAAAAGAGCAAAGGAAAGCTTTGGAAAAGTGCCAGCAGTAGCAGCAGCAAAGGTGAAACTAAAATAAACGAGACACGGGGAGATATGGATTCTCAGCTTCTGGAGCAGCGCAGCACCAACTCCTCTGAGTTTGACTCGCCGTCTCTGAGCGGCAGCCTGCCCTCAGTGGCCGACTCGCACTGTAGCCACTTCTCATCAGAGCTCAGCTGCTCGGACCCTGAAACCTCAAAACCAGCTCAACAACCCTGCTCAGCCCAAGTGGACCATCACCCTTCCACTTCGTTCAGTGAAGTCACCATCACACCCATGCCAGAGGTGGAGCACGACCGGCTTGAGCATTACCCGCCTCAGAGTAGCCACGCAGCATTCACCCGCCGTCTGCTGTCGTCATCTCCACCTGCTTCACCCAAAGAGGGAAGCAGTGAGACATTTCTGTACATCAGTGAGGAGAGCGTGGGCGACGTTGCAGACACAAAGCCAGAGAAGGACGAGAAAATAAAAGAGACCACCAAAAACACCGCACAGCCTGTAAGCCCAACAAAGAAACGCTGTATACAGACAGACATCTAAAGGAAATCTCTTCTTCCTGGAGCTCAGTTAGCCTTATCAACTAACTTCACTCTTGGGATCTCCATCTTGGGAAACTGTTGGTCAATTTTAAGGCTATGAGTTTAAGTCTTATTTTACTTTTATGTGCTCATGAGGCAGGAATGTTATGTGAATGTCAGTTTACACAATTGCTGAGAGAGTTGAGGTCCAAGTTGGAAAGAGATGTTGTGAATTAAGTAAACAGGAGCACAGTTAAGTCAGAGCAGATGAGTCGGTCCTGTTCCTCAGTGACAGAGCCAGTGTGAACCAGAAGCTTCAGCCAGGTCAGTAAGTAAGGTTGAATGTATGTGGACAGGAGTTAAGTATGTTATCAGTACAGTGAGATAATGCAGAAGGCCAATCCAGCTCGTATGGTGATCTGCAAAACTTTGACCCCTGAATGATTTTCTGAATCCAAGCTCAAGATCCTTAAGAGCAGAACTGATTTAAAAAAAAAAAAGCTTAGCAGAATGAAGCAACAATGTTTGATATTCTTTTGTAATTGCAAGCTGAGCTGCTGTTTGAAAGACTAAACTTATCTTCCCTCACGACTTTTGCAAAATATCTGGTTTTCTTTTGGGGTTTGCATGAAATCAGGGATGGTTACGTCATCACTGTGGTCCACCACTGTGCCACCAGTTTATTCTGTGACTTCTTAATGGCATATAAAACACCACAGCTAAAGGATTGTTGAACCTAAGAGGGACCAGTCCACAGTAGCAAATTCTATTTTTCCATAATCATCTATAAGAAAAAAACTATATTATTGTTGTTGCTATTTGTTTAAAATGTGACTTCTGTTTTTTGTGCTTTGTCTTTGCTTATTTTTATTTTCCATTTTGGGAAAGTTGGTCTTAATGCTAAAGCCCTGTGTTGGGTCCAAATTTTTATGATAATTGGGTGAGAAGACTCAAACTGTAGCCTTTCTTACTTTTTTTTTAATATTGTGGATTTAAGACAGTCACAATCTTGCATTAATTCACCTTCACAAGCCCGTCTGCACTGGGTAAAGTAATCTTTTGTTTGTAGGTGCACCTGTGCAAATGTAATCGATTTTTCACTGCAGTTTTTACTATGTAATATGGTTAAGAAGAATACTAAAGGAGGGGAATTTTAAGTTGTTCCTCATAAAAATAAAAGAGAAAAGCAGGAAAGCCCAATTCTTAAACCTGTAGCATTTCTTACAATTCACAGGGCTTGTTTTATCAGTCACTAAAACTGAAAATCAACCAAACAATGTATTTGCAATAAAAAAAATCTGATATACTTAAAGGTGCAATGAGAACCTTCTCTTGTGTATGAGCACATGTTTCTGTCATTGATTATATTTCAGTAGCAAATTTATGATAATCAAGTGTTAAATTTTGATTCTCCCTATTTTTTATCCAAATTAAAATATAATTTTTCAGTCAGAGCTTTTGGGTGTACTTTAACTACAATTCGTTTTAGGTTCTCTTAAATTCTTGCAAATGATTAATGCTAATTTTGTATTGTTGGACCCACCGTGCCTTTGGGGGGAAATCCTTGTACAGTGTTTTTATTTTTATTTTTCATTTCTCAGTTCTGTATGTCTTCAAATGAAAAAGATAAAAAATTATGTGAGAACAAATTTTATTTGCCTCCAAATGCTTGACATCCAATGCTAAATCTTCCTCCTCCCCTAAATGTTATTGATAGCTGTTGTATTAGCTTGTTTAGCCTACCAAAGACTGCTCTCAGGCCCCTGAAGTTTAGACTACAGCACATTGTTAATGATACCTGAATGATGTCCTTAAAGATATAAAAATCTACTTTTGTGCATAAGTGTTCAGTCCATAAGGTCAAAAAATTGTTTCTACAGATTAAAAAAATAGATTTTGAAAATGTTTCACTGAAGTAGCCAAAGTAATTTCACTCGTATTTTGGGTCAGCTCCTGTTGGCAATAAAACCCTGTTTATCCAAAGTGATTTGAAATTTCAAGCAGTAACCGTTGTAAATTTTCAGCCTGACCACAGATTGCTCTGCTGTGACATTAACCAGCTGAGCTCAGCATGAGCTGTCCGCACATAAAGAGCTGGTCATCAGAGACGCTGTTACGTCAGTTTAAAGGGTTTTGGTGCTCCTCAAAAAGCCTCCTGCTGCAGGATATTCCCACCCTGTTTATGTTCCTCCTGTTTAAATGCCTGTAAATTCCTGTGAGTTTTATATTGTTATTGAAGACTAGTGCCAGGTCTATTTACTAACTTGGTCAAAAAAAGCTTATGCTATTTGAAGAATTATATATTCTCTTATTATTTGCTTTATAATGTGCATGTAAATGCATACCCTTAAACAATAAAACTCTTGATCAAGGTTTAGTCGTCTTCATATTTATATATCATAAAAACAATGGGTTCCTGTATGCACCTTGTAGCTTCCTATCAAGCTGTTTACATCTTATTTGTGTAATTTATCTTAAGCAAAGTGACAAATTTTTTTTTAATCCATTTTGCTGCAGTCTCTTCAGTCTTTTTTTCTAACTTTTGACTCCACATCCACATCTTTTTTTAATCTCTTATGAAGTCACAAAGACAAAGGCTCATTAAAGCATTCACATAGCAGTTTATTATCTACATTTGCATTCAGAATATTTACATACAGTACATGCTCTTCACATTCTATGAAGCAACACTTCAAGCCTCATAGTGTTTTCATGTAGTTGAGATTTGCTTATGCTTTTATTTAGACAATATAGGTGGGGGAAAATCAGTATTATGTATCATTAGAATGAACAGAGTGTATCAATACATTAATATCTCAAAGTATTCATGAAGTTGAAGGTGTGGCACATTGTGCTATACAAAGACTTACATTCATGTTGTTGGACTGATGTGGGGAACTTAAAAAAAAGATGAGCCCTGCACACCCACACAGAAGTTTCAATTTATTACTACTTTTGCTATATATGAGAACTAACGTCAGGTTCACATATTAACAGGTATTAATAAAGCTTAGTTTTTTCTGGGGTTTTTTTTGGCCATTTTGGGCTATGGGTTCTGCGGTTTTTGCTGACTTAAAATAGAACTTCAAGAGAACTCTGGCCGGGGTGAAGAAATTAACAAAATGGGTTTGCAATTTCAACATGCAGACAGAGGAAATCTGATTCACTAGCCTTTGACATAAATTTGTGCAAAGTGAACTTCATCTGCCACGTATGACGTCAGGGCAATACGTTATCTCTTGACAGCACTAATGCTAACCTTGCTAACAGGACTTCCTACACTTTACAAATAATTTTTTCAGCAGGAATACTAGGAAACAGAGGTGTAAGGATGTGCTGCATGGGTCGGTTAAAAGAAGAAGTCGTAATAAATAATAATAATAATTATTATTATTATAATCTTTTAACCCCTCGACACAATCCTTGACACCAACATTTCAGGTTTGGACGATAATCGGTTAGACCTCTAATTGCAGTTAGCCTAATGGCATGTGTTTTTCTTTCAGGCTTCTGATTGGTCAATATGGATTTGAAATAGGAGATACAGCGCCGCCTGTTGGTTTGGCATGCTCTTGACAGCATTATAATTGTGTTAAAATTTGTACAAGGATTTATTTCAAAACATTGCCTGTGTGGAGATTCAGATATCATATTTTAAAATAACACCAGTCTAATTGTCCAGACTGGTGTAAATAACGCAAAGATGTGAGTCAGGTAGCTGTCAATCAAACTCTATATGTACAAGCTGACCTTTACTGCTGGGAATATTCATTTCAGCTGGGATTTGCCAAATAAGAGTTGTGTTCAACCTTTTTATTGCCTTTTACTGCAAGGACAAGTCAGTAAAGGTTAAGTTGATTCTGAATGGTCAGGAACCTTTTCTTAAGGTGAAGGTTGCCGAATAATTTTATCAAAGGACCTCAACAAGGACCCTTGATGGTGCAGCCAGACATCAAACTGTGTTAGTTCAGACTGGATTGCTTAAGGTCAAATATCTGTCAGCCTCACCTCTACTTTTCTACTGTTCTGACTGTATTTGTAATACAAAGAATATTTAATCTCTGTCAAATTGAGGTTCTTACAGATTCTATTGACAGCAAATAAAAAGGGTGAAAAATATATCTTCGACTAGTAGTCAGCTGAAGGGTTCCCAGTAATGGACAAAATCAAAAGATGCATGAAGAAATCTGCTTGGATGAGACTTTCCAAGCGTGAATACTGTACATCTATTCACACACAGTGTGACACACACAGTCATCTTGGTTACATTCAAGATTGATGCTCACTAAATCAATGGAGTGACCATTTTTAACAAACATGACTTAAACACTGAGCTCAGGATTATTTAAGGGGGAAATTTTAAGTGTTTTAAATAATTTTACCATCTTATAGCTAGATCATAACACCTCAATTAGAGGGTTTTAGCTGTGGAAATGTTTTCTAGCAAGTTGTTGGCTTATCTTTTTTTAATAGCAGCTGTTATAATAATGCATGTAAACAATGACCAATGCCTTAAAATAGCTGGAATAGATGAAAACTAACGTAAAGAACATACATTGGAGCTCTTTAAATCCCTCATTTCATTTCATACAATACATTTTATTTGTCTCTGTGAGAGCTTTCGTCTTGAACTCAGACAACTATTTTTTAACCAAACACAAACTTTTTAACACAAATCAAAACTTTACACTAAATCTTGGCATATTTTGATTCTTACTGTGGTAGAAATCTCAATAAGGCACACATAATACACTCATACTTTCCTTGTGTTACCCCACCGTTATAACAGCGCTCTCCAGCTTGTTACACAAATCTGTATATTCAGTCATTACATCACAATGTAAATGATTTATAGTGCAAGCAGGTCATGAGTACCTTTACGTTAGCCTTTTGAAATAAAGCTGCCCGTTATGTAAGGTTATGGTGTGGTTTGCAAATGTTGCAGAGCTGAAAGAGAGCTGGTCATCTGACGAGACTGTCACAGGAGCTAATGCCAGTCATTTCCACTTTTACAAGTCCTACTTTCTACAATTAATGGCTTTAAGTCCTTTTCGCTCCATGACTTCGACAGTACAGTTTGTGTTCCCACCTGTTTCAATCCTCCGCCTCCATTTTGCTCC
>JAQNCA010000008.1:9290700-9313886 GCA_029783725.1 Acanthurus tractus
GAGAGTGGGAGACACTATAATCCACACAAATAAACACAAAAACCCCTCTAATCCAACTGCTTTGGTAGTTTGAATGTGTGTTTACAGCACCTGTAAGCCCTTATAAGCCAGGGCTCGTCTGTAGAAGGCTTTCTTGTTGCTCGGCTCCAGCTGCAGTGCAGAGTCACAGTCCTGTTTGGCCTCTTCAAAGCGATTCAGCTTCAGGAAGCAAATGGCTCTGAAGAAGAGTGTAAAGGAGGACAGCTGTCAGAGAAAGCAGCATACTCATTTCTGCCATTCAGGATCCTGCTGTAGGAAAAGGCAAACCGACAAGTTAGTTATTTATACACCAATCTGTAAGCAAATCAGCTCTTCTGCAGAAACAGAAATATAAAATATAATAATAAATATTTGCATGTCTCCATGTTTGAAGAATGGACTCCTTGTTAAAAGTACTCAGTAAATCTGAAAGTAAAACCAGGTTTCATCTACAGTAAATGAAAGCTAAATTGATCTCATGTGCATCTCATGTTTAGTAATAAGCCAATGATGAGATTCATAAAACTGAGAGCAGCTGCCCTCAGTCTTTTAAGCAAGATTATATTTGATGTCACCAGCAGATTTAATAGACTGGGGTTGACATGAGAATGAACATTTGGTGCCCTCTACTGTTATTACTGGTGTACAAATCATCAGTCAATTTCAAATACAGCATTGTATTATATCCTAGGTTCTGGAACAATCCCTGGGTCTGTGACATAAACCATGTGTATAAGAAATTCTTCAATCAAATGCATTGTCACAACACAGTAAATACAGCTGTTTTTCTGAGCCCATGAAATGTTGACTTTGAGATATATAGTTCTCAAAAGATATTGATGCAACAAACGTGTTGATCTAACAGAATATGATGCAATGCTGTAGCATAACTACCCAACAATATATAAGGGAGTTAAAATAATGCAGTGGTAACGTTAACCACAAAGATCATATATAATTGTGAAGCACTGAAAGGGACCTTTTCATTCCTGGATGAGTACTTTATCTTTTTTTGACGTAAAAAAAGTTTAGGATGTAAAGGTTCAGGACTTGTATTGGTGTATTTGCACCATGTGGTATTGTTTCTATTACTTGTGCAGAAGATCTGAATACTTCTGCTCTCTGTTTGTTTAATGCATACCTGTTTGTGTAGAGAGCACATTCTTCAGGTTTAAGAGTGAGACATTCACTGTACTTCTGCAGAGCCTCCTGGAAGCGTCCTTTCTTGACAAAATCATTTCCTTCTCCTTTCAGTAAAGTACAGCGGGCATCTTTTATTCTGGCTGTTGACAGAAATATGCAATTTAGAAAAAAAAATTAATGCAAAAATGAGTGAAATAAGAAAAGAAGAAGAAAACAGTGAAATGTACAATGTAACTGATGCGTTTAAATGACTTCTTCCTGATTGGTCAAAACAAACAGCCTTTAGACTTGACTTCCCGACACGTCAATTCTGATTTCAATCACTAATGACCTCAGCATCAATGAAAGATATCGATACGTTTCACGTGTCAGGATAGACTGTACTGAATCCTGTTAGTCATTCAAGATGCTTTTCCCTGTCTTTTTTTTTTTAAGGATTGAGCAACAAATCCATCAGGCTGTCTGCAGCAGTCTGAACTGACCTGCTTACTGAGCTCTCTGCTGTGCTGAGAGAGCCATTGTATCTAATGAAGTGGGAAAACTGATGGATACATGCACAGAAACACAGGCAGATAAGGAAACTCAGCATGCCTTCAAATTCTCACATGCCACATTCATGTTGTAGATTTTCATCTGCAATGGTGGCTTTTTAACGATGATATAAGCAAATCCCATGATCCCACACTACTTTACAACATCATTGAACCATGCCTTTTGTTTTCATTTGTTTAACTGAGAGACCTCCAGTGTCAAAAGTAGATATTGTATGTTCATGAGCAGAGATTAGCTTGCAACAAAACTGGATTTTAACCACAAATATGAATTGTTAAACACCAATGTTGAACCGCTTCCCATCTGTTTCCCCAGCAACAGCAGTGTTGCTGTGCTGGAACTAGCTTGGTTCTGTCTATGTGCTTTAAGTGTTTATGTATGTGTGTGCGTGTCAGTGTGTGCGTGTGTCTGTGCGGGGCAGGTGCCTTATACATACAAGATTTAAATCGTGTGTATTGAAACTGAATACAAATAAAGCAATTTATTTTCCCCTTTTTTTGGTAGATTTACTGAGCCACATGTATTTAAATATATTTGAATAAATAAATGATACATTTGGAGCCTTCTGGTCTGTGCGAGCTGAAGCAGTCTACAGGAAACCTGACCTGGATTGTTCCATTACAGCAGTACTACTCTCCCTGTGTATCGCCCTTCCCTTTGCATTATTGATGATCCATCCAGACACACACACACAAACTATTTCTCAGCAGGAATGCCTTCAACTCTGCTCAGCATTAAAGCACTGACTTTCACCAGCTGTTCTCCTCTGCTCCTCTACTTATTTAACTATTAGGCAACATTTGAAAAGACATTAAAAAAAATGTTTTAGTAGCAAGAAAACACACAACGGTGTCTAAATCCTTTCGTGTCAGAACAAGAGATTGTGTGACCAAATGTTTAAGTGGTTTAGGGGGAAAATCTAAGAGTAAACACTTTATACCCATGGCATGTTTGTGTTAACTATGCACTGTTTTGTAGTTAACACAATGCCTTCTAAAAGCTGAGCGGCAGTGATGTAACTGACCTTCCTCCTGTGCAGCCCTGGCGGCTCGAGCTTGAGCCACTTCAGCACTGACTGGCTTCTCTCTGTGTTGCTGCTGGATGGAAAGAGGAACGACAGGAATCTCTGGAAGTTTCTCTCTCCACCCGGGTCCATCCTGCTCAATAAGCATCTTGGTGATCCTGACAGGGGACACGGAGTGCAGCATACAGTTTGGGCATAGAGAGGTTTATGTAATTAGTTCATGGGCTCCACAGTGATGTTGGAAGAAAATTAAACCTTAAAGGAGCTAATAGCCATACAGTTTGATTACAATGTGAAACTCCAAGCGTAAACATGAACATGTGCTCATAGTTAAAGTCCATGACATGTGAGCCGATATCAGTTTTGGGTTTGGATATCCTGTCATCAGAGTTTTTATTTTCTTCTTAAAGATAATGCAACAAAAAGGAATTCAGCCATATTTGTTTGTATGATTTGTATGTGTTTTCCCTCTAGCGAGGATGTCGTGTCCTCACCCACATAGTTCAGAGCAGAGGTCTGATTAATGAAAACACTTTAGTGGGTGGACCATAACAGTGTAGGCCCTTTGAAAAGTAAACATGGCTGTGTCTCAAATCCACACTACAAATTTATTCTGGTAGTATGTTTTGAAACTGAGGAAGTCACACTGAAGAGCTGTCAAATAATTGGATTTGTGATGAAACAGCACTAACAACATCACAGAAAATAAATTAAATATCTTTTATTAAATATAAAACTTTTCACAATTTCTTTATATGTGATTAGAAGTAGTTTTATTGACTTGTTTGTTTTTTATATAATTCACACTTTTGAATGAATTATATTTTAAGAAAATAAAGAAGCCACATTAAGTAGCCACATGATCTTATGCTTGGTTGTTTTCAGCTGACCTGTGGACGCTGTCGTGAGCTGCCTGCACCCCAGTGTCAATCTGTAGGACGGTTTTATAATCCACATAGGCCTTTCTGTAGCGCTCCAGTGATTCATAGGCCATAGCTCTGCGCAGTAGAGGCTTCAAGGAGTAAGGCTGCAGCTCCAAAGCTCTAAGAGGATCAGAGAGACACACAGACAGAGGATCAAACTGTCTGCACCTGCACACTGTGTCGCACATTTAACTAAGCTGACCTGTAGCTTTTCATTCATAAACATGGGAGTAAATATTTTACTGTAGACAGAGGGATTCCAGCAGCCTCCTAATACCATTATCACATTGTGTTCTTATAATTTGTAAGAGCCAACTTAAAGTGAACATAATGTGTAATAACAAGGAGATTATTATAAAAAAAACTATATGCTTATGGAAAAGATGAATGCATTTTCCAGAAACTGTTTTTATAAAGTCTCTAGGTTATTTCAGTTGCCATATGAGCAGAGTTCTCTATCTTTAGGTGCATAAGAACATACAAGAAGAATGTTTGCAATAAAAAAGGCAGTAACTTTGGTTCTGTCTTGTTTAAACTGGCCTTTACGAGCAGGTGCATGTTTTAGGAGTGCAATGTTAAATTGTTGAAGAGCTCTACTAAAATCTGACAGAAACTAGAAACTAGAATATCTGTAAGTGATCTCACACAGCTAGAAAGACACAATCACAGAACACACACTTGTCACATACTTGTTGCAGTCCTGTATGCAGTCCGTGCTGTTTCCATCCTTTAGGTAACAGGCTGCTCTGTTGGAGTGGAGAATACACAGGTCTTCTGGACTGTCAGTGCCTGCAGGGGCAGCCACAATGCAATTATTTGTTAAACCAGCTACTGATAGAAAGGGTTAGGTTCCTTTTAACTTTTCTGTACTATGTGGCTCAAAAGGTCCAGACCAAGGAGAAAACAAGATGGCAGAAACAGCTCAATTTAAAATACAGACTGCCCGGAGATGCTGATGGGGCAGTCTGACTCATTGGATGTAGACTGTGAGCATACAGTAATCCTGACATTGGCACGACTTTTTCAGTCAACATTCTCCTAAGTCTGCCCTGACATTAAATCGAGTCTAATGTTTTTAAGCCTGTCTCCAGTGATGCAAAGGATATCCCTCTTGCCAGCCATAAGAGTAAAAGTTAGATGAGTGCTCTTAGCGGCACAGCACGATATTTAATCTCACCTAAAAGCCCCATACGCTGGTACATGACTCCTTTATCTACGGTCAGTGGTGTTGTTTTGTGCCAACACTCCACTGCATTCACAAGACGCCTCATGCCTCATGTCTCAGCTGCTGTTTTTGGATGTTCAGCATAAAAATTTAGGATTATCAGTTCACTAATCCACACTGGTGAAAAATATAAAATCTGCACTTATCGTTTAGGATGTCGGATGGTAAGCATTTGCGTCATTATTTGGTGAATGGAGTAAATTTTGCAGCAAGACAAGCACGAGCTGTATGTGTTCAAAAACTGACATGTGATGCTGTGAAATGTGGAGCCAAATGACACTCAGTCAACTTGTATCTGATACCCTTATATTGACTAGTATCACAGCTGCCATAAGAGGCTTTCTGCCTGTCTCTGTGCCATCGATCTGTTGTTGTTTGTATATTCATGACTTATTGGCCCGCAGAAGAAACTTTGAAACTTGACATGTATTTTTACTCAAAAGAAGATTTTAAAACAGGTGTGGATAAATAAAGCATCAGGATCTATATGCAGTAACATTATATTTATCTATATCTATATGCAGTAACATTATTTGACAGTATTACTCTATTAAAGCTGATACAAATAGCCAATATTTACATCAGTCAAATAATAGAACTTAATCAGCAGCAGTTTTGACAATGGACAATTGCTTGTCATTACTTAAACAAAAATGCCAAAAAAATCTGTCACTGACATTGTCAATTCAGGCTATTCAAGGTTTTTTGGTGGTACTGTATATTGTGAATGTTAGATTTAACACAGATAAAATGTTTTAGTGCAAATAACTTGGATTGAAACATGTTTTGTAGCTTGAATTTTTTTACAATCAATAGAGGTGTTTCTCTTTGGATGAAAAGTGATCACGAGATGAATTCTTAAACTACAGATCATATCTTGCCCACCTGCTTCAGCACATCCATCAATGGCCTGCGTGTACTTCTCCAAAGCGTCCCCAAACTGTCCATGCTTAAAGAGGTGATTCCCTTCATTCTTGAGCCGGGCCAGGTGAGGAGGAAGGGCCCCAGCAGGGGCGTCCAGGTAACTTGTGTCCACTGCAGGGCTGCCCTGCTGTTCTTGTCCCCCTGCAGGGCTGTTTTCCCTGCCATTGGCCACCCCCTTCTCTGGAGCTCTTTGAGTCGGGGGCTTTTCCAAGCTGCCTCCGTCCCGGCTTCTCGTTCCGCTTCCCGTCGTGGTGCGATCTGATCCACCTCCCCCTCCTCCGCTGCCTGGGGGTTTCTCCTGTGCGTTCCCCATAGCTGCACTCCCTCTGCAGTGTGCTCAAACTCTTCCTCCCTCCCTGCCTCTCCCTCTCCCTCTCGCAGAGCTGCAGCTACATCAGGCCTGACAGGGGATTTCTTTTGAACACGCCCCCTGGATGAGATGTTATGTGTGACGTCAGTGGGGGGAGGTGCTACAGCGATGCTACTGCAGTAGGACAGCTCTGACGGGAGAGCCTCAGATTAGGCTTAAGATCATAGGACTCTGCTGATTGGACAGACGCAAGGGAATATAGACAGACATATGAGAAAATGTTTTAACAAACTGCCAGATGCAAAGCACATTTAGACTAAGAGAAATAATAAAAACTGGATAAGAAAATAAAAAACAGAAAAATAACAAGTAACATTTGGGATGGCATATTGTTTTAGATCTGTTTTTTGTTTATTATCTTATGTTATTACAAAGCATTTGCTTCGTAAGTCCTCACAAACAAAGAATAAGCTTATTTTCTGTTTTTCATGTCAATAAACATGAAATACTTTTTTTCCACTGACAAAAGTTTGGAAAAAAACAAACAAAAAGAAGTGTGAAAAAGTGTGGGCAGTTGATTTTCATTTAGCTGCTGTTTTAGGGGCTTTGTGGCATGCTGCCTTACCCATCGTCACAACTTACAAATAATAATAAGAAATGAATCATGTTATCAGTTACACCTGTGCTTTCCTACTATGACAAGTCAAATACTATGAAAAATGGTCTGCAGAATAAAGAAAGAAAACTCGGTCTAGCTCTTGTATTGAGCATGATTTTTATTCATTTTTAAACTTTAAGGATTAGAATATCATTTTTGGGAAAACAAATTTTGTTGCACAATGTGAAATTTATGCTAATTTGCTTTTCCTTGGAAGTAAGCAATACTTTGGCGCTATTTTCATGCCTGCATGACACATATGTATTTTGATACAGCAGCTTGTTAGCTTAGTTTAGCATAAAGACTGGGAACTGCTAATATGTTTTGTTTAACAGCGATAAAGGATAATGTCGCTTTTACGCCTCGCCTCTGGAAGTCTCTCCAAGAGGCCATTTTTACGGCAGAGACTTTTAGCTGTTTTTTTTTTTACAGTTTATATGTTGGAGCAGGAGAAAACACAGGTAATACTTTCTTTAAAATAATCCATTTGAGGTTCCTCTGGCTATCGACGTCCAAGGAATAGTCTACTCTCATGCAAGAAATACTCGGGCCCTTAACCCCTCTTACAAGCCGTGAATTTGTGTTTGCATCGTTGATTAATTATTTACCTTTAGAGGTTTTGATAAAAGTTTGTTACCTCTGAGTTGAACCAGACACGCCGTTTAGCCCTGTTTGTTTCCATCCTGTATGCATAGATAAGCTAACAGGCTGCTCACAGCTATACATTTGCATTGCACCTCAAAGAATGGACAGTATCTGTACTGCAACTTTGTATGCGTATGTTAACCTGAGCAGTGTTCGTAGGGGTCATTAATTAAGTGGTAGAAAAGCAGAAAACCACCACTGAAACACACAAAAAAATACTTTTACCTCTATTCCTAACCTCTTCCCGGCCTTTAATTACGGTAAAATAAAGAAAGAGTCTCTAATTTATTTTTTATTTAATTTAAAATATAAGAACTGGTGAAAAAGAACACGAGACCACATTTAGCACCTGGTAAAAAGATGGCAGTTAATCCTCCCTCACAATGAGACAGGTCTATAAGGTAAATCTAAAATTAAATAAATAGAATAATGTGCACAAAAAAGAAATTAACTTTTCGCAAATAAAATTATACAATGCATGTTCCTGTTCTCAGCTAGACCCGTGGTTGCCATAGTGTTTTGGGGGTTTTTTTTGTATATTTGTATTTTTTTATTGTTTGGACAAGGGCACAAAATCTTTAAAAAACAAATAGAATAGACTTTACCATTTAAGTGTAGCAAAAAATAAATAGATAAATAAATAGTGAAAGCAGTCACACTTACGATTATGTTTTTAATATCCAAAATTTTTTAATCCATCATTCTTGGCCAAAAACAGCACTGTTTGTGTAGACATGAAAAGCATGAGTTTTAAGTACAGTTCAGAAATCCAAAGCCAGGCCTAGAGGTCTGTTTATTTACATGGTCATACCCTACAAAAATATAACAAAACAATATTATTAAAACTGCTGTTCTCTTCTTCATCTGGCATCAAAGACAACCACTGAATTTAAAGAGTCAAGGAAATGCACAAGTGTTACAGCACTTAATGAATACATGTGAATGAATAAGAAACACTTTGCCATCACAATGTTTGAACTGTTCAATAAAGATTAGTATTCAATATCAACTAGTAGTTCTTAATGTTTTCAGCAGCTTTGTTTAAACAGAACTGTAATTTTTATGTAACAATCTAAAAAAAAACACAAGCTATCTTTCCGCAGAGAACTACATTCACCAATATTCTGATTATGAACAATACTCAAATTTCAAGAAATACAGATACAATTTCTTGCAGTAAGAAACTGTACATAAATCTAAAATACACACACTCAAACACACACATTAAAGGATACATCTTTTAGTTCTCTTCTTGTACATAATCCTGTATCCGCACTCTCTGCATCGGATTGGATCACGGGCTTTAATTTCATTTTCAGTGTGACATTCTGTAAGTTAAAGCAAAAAGAACATGACAGAAATATAATGACATAAATAGCAATGGACAGTTAAGAACAAAACAATGTAGTTTTTCATTTTGTGCTGATGCTCTGTATTGCTTGGTTGTTGAGAGTTAAATTATGTTCACAGTAGAGTTTAAAGTACTTTGAAACAAATTTAACAAAACATAAAATACTGCTTTCTTGCAGTATTTTCATTTTTCTTATCTAGAGGCTAATGCAGAGAAGATGAAAAGGGACTAAGAAGACAGCAAGAGTTAACATTACAACATATACATTAGGTCTAATAGCATCGTTAGCGGTAGTAAAGGCGGTATTAGCTGTCTGTGTGTTGCGTTAACTCAAGCATAAGCTGCGATGTACCTCCACATATGTAGATCATAGGTTGCTGTTTAGGCGGCTGCAGGTCTTTCTGTGGATCCATTTCTGTTTCTAGAAAAGACGAGAGTAAACGTTGACTAAATTGTGAAGTTATCCGTATCGTTATAGCATGCTAGCTCAGAAAGAGCATGGTGGTAAAGCAAACATCAGCCCAAGCCATCGCAACCATCTCTGTAGTGAATAAAATGTTTTTTTAGAAGTCTTAAAATGCAGTGTTACTGTGTTGAATATTAACTACAACAAGGACAATAGTTAAATGAAGAATCTCACCGCTTTAACACGCTAACTAGTAGCTGTTTATGTCTCTTCACATCGCACACTACCACTTCTGCGCATGCGTACAACTGTCGTCTAGCTCACAGTAAAGTGGTTTGTGATTGGCCAAAAAACATACGTCACATTTGTGCTATTTCTCCTTATTGGGATATAGAGGCAGAGATATTGGATATACGAATACCTAGTCTTTCTAACGTCTTTAATAGAAGTACAAACAAACAAAAATGAATTAATGAGTGATTATATTTCAGGTTGTTAAGGTTCATAGGTATGTAGGGACAGTAGTTGTCCGTTTTTGTTTGACACTCCGGGCCAATAGAGGGGGCTGTTGAGAGTCGTATCCCTGAAGTGTCCGTCATCTGACGAACACTCAGCTGGCCCTCCAGTAGTTTTTGACAACAACGAATCTGTCGACAATGTTCACATCTTGACTATTGGCCCACGGACTGCCATTACTAACTATTTGTTCATTAACTTTGTATTTTTGAAGATATTCATCATGGAGCCGTCTGCGCCAAAAAGGTTTGTGTACACTACCTTTTTTAAAACTGGCTTGAAAGCTACTGATTAGCTAGCGAGGATCGCGTTGGAGGTAGCCGTTAGCGGATGCTAACTTAGTAGCATTAGCGATATTCTTTCAAACTTTTTTCTCAATTTATTTGAGTGAACGATTTTAGTCATTCTCTACAAAAATCTCAAATCATGTGCTAAAACCACTTTAGCTTCGTAGCCTGTTTGGTTTTTCGTTAACGTTAACTTATTGTCGGTGTTAACCTCTTTAGGCAATATTTTGATCTACGTTATTATACCTACATAGTAGTAAATTATATTTTAACTAAAATAATGTCACCCCCACTTGTACTATTGATTACTTTTCATTGTAACCTTTCTGATAATCTTTGCCATCTTGCTACGTAAGTACGCTGTTGTCTTGCCAACTAAACACCACAGGAATTAATGAGCTGTGGAAGCACTCATAGCTTGAGAGGGAGAGTATGGTAGAAGATATATATCTTCTACCATACGCTATCACATACATACCATTATATATATGTATATATAATAAATAAATAAATAAATAAAGGTCCTTGCTATCGTGCTTATTTGAATTTAACACTTGAGCAAACATATGAGTAACTCACTGTTTTAAACACAAGAGTTTGTCATTCCGACTTTGCAGTAATTCATGTGTTTATTTTAATACTAAATGCTATAAACTGATGTAATTTAGCATGTTCCAAATCCTGTAAATTATTGAATCTCCAATACTATGATACTATGTGTTGGTGTCACAACTTTCACTTAGCTGTTCTATAATACTGAGGTGTAGTTGTTCTGTTCCATTTTTACAGCAAGCTGAAAAAGCTGAGTGAGGACAGTTTGACCAAACAACCAGAGGAAGTGTTTGATGTTCTAGAGAAACTCGGTGAAGGGTAAGATGATTTTGTCATAACCATCGTTTCCACTTCTGTGTTATCACTGAAGATATTTGAGTCCATCAGACACAGCAGCATGTATTTTTTTAAGGTGCACCGCTTTTGGTGTTGTTAAAATTTATTTTTTAATACTACCATTTATAAAATGCCCTCTAGACACATAGCAACTTAACTTTTGTATGTGTGTTTAGTTCCTATGGCAGCGTGTTCAAAGCCATTCATAAGGAGTCTGGCCAGGTGGTGGCTATCAAACAGGTTCCTGTGGAGTCTGATCTGCAGGAGATCATCAAGGAGATCTCCATCATGCAGCAGTGTGACAGGTTAGAAAACCTCCTATTTCCCTACATAGATTGTATTAAGCCATCCTTCACTTTCCTCAGATGGTCATATTGGTGTCCATTAGTGAAGTTAGAGGTTTGATTTAACAATATAGTTGCCATTAGCTTCTCTGGCTCTTTTAATGTCTTTTATAACTTGATTTTTCTCACTTCTGCTGTTTTGGTTCTAAATGAAACTATGCGTTCTCATTTGATAACCTTCCTGTTTGACATTTCCCTCTAGCCCTTATGTAGTAAAGTACTATGGAAGCTACTTTAAGAACACAGACTTGTGGATTGTCATGGAGTACTGTGGAGCTGGGTCTGTCTCTGACATAATAAGACTGCGCAACAAAACGGTGGGTAGTTGCAGAGAAATTTAGTCGATTGTGTGTGTGGCTGTATGAGTATTTTAGTGGTAACAAATGATCAAAAATTATATTTTTATTCTATCCTTTACTTATAGCAAAATGTTTATAATGTAGGTCCTAGACTAACATATATTTCAACAAATATACATTGATGTAGTTTGGCATGCCTTGACATGGATAAGACATGTGTTTTTGATACCCTTGATGATAATAAAGCCTCAGTGTCCTGATCTCAATCCTGACATTTCAACATAGTATTTCCCTTCTCTTTCTCACATCAGTTGACAGAGGATGAGATTGCCACTATCCTGAAGTCAACTCTAAAGGGACTTGAGTACCTTCACTTTATGAGAAAGATCCACCGTGACATTAAGGCTGGAAATATCCTCCTTAACACTGAGGGACATGCCAAACTGGCAGACTTTGGAGTTGCCGGACAGCTAACGGTACCATTACAGCCATTGTTTAAGGGTTTCAATTAATGACAGCACACTTAATGTCCTCATTAAATATCCACTTGCAGTATCCAATCCTTTAATGATTCGGTTTATAGGTATTAATTGATATGAAAAAACATTAAGTTCATAATGATGCCAGTGTTGTTTAATCTCTGAAGGACACCATGGCAAAGAGAAACACTGTAATTGGTACCCCATTCTGGATGGCTCCAGAGGTGATCCAGGAGATTGGCTACAACTGTGTGGCTGACATCTGGTCCCTGGGTATCACATCCATAGAGATGGCAGAAGGCAAACCTCCCTATGCTGACATCCATCCCATGAGAGTAAGTATAAATGTGGTTTGTTGAAAAAATGAGTGCTCAAACTCAACATTTAGCTCCGAAGCAGGGGTTGCCAGAAATCTAGCAAAGAGCATATAACTGACACGATGAACTGTGGATTTTTGTTTGTTCTTCTTTTTTTATTTCTTTGTTATCTCACTGAGCTATTGAGATATTTACTTATTTAAGAAACTTACTGAGATTTTTCTGTGTCCCTCCAGGCTATCTTCATGATCCCTACCAACCCTCCACCAACATTCAGGAAGCCAGAGCTTTGGTCGGACGAGTTCACAGACTTTGTCAAGAAATGTCTTGTCAAGAACCCAGAGCAGAGAGCGACTGCAACTCAGCTCCTGCAGGTAGGAGAAGGACAGACACACACATACAGATAAGAAGTTGAAAGAGCAGAACATAAACATAATATTATGGATACTCAAATTGTGTTACTACTGTGTCATAGACCAGTCGAGGGAGTGAATGCTACTACAAAACACTTAATCTCTCTCTTTTTTCTTTCTGTGAATGTCCAGCACCCATTCATCAGCCAGGCCAAGCCGGTCACAATCCTCAGAGACCTGATAACTGAGGCCATGGAGATGAAAGCCAAGAGGCAGCAGGAGCAGCAGAGAGAGCTGGAGGAGGAGGAGGATAACTCTGTACGTATACTGAGATGTAAACAATTAAGTTTGTGTCAAAGCATCCACTAGATTTTACTTGATTAGACAACTTTATGTTGAGGCTGTATGACCAAATGTCTTGTGTTGTCCAGGAGGAGGAGACAGAGGTCGACTCTCACACTATGGTGAAGTCAGGCTCTGAGGGTGCAGGAACCATGCGGGCCACCAGCACAATGAGTGATGGGGCGCAGACCATGATTGAGCATGGCAGCACTATGCTAGAGTCAGACCTGGGAACTATGGTTATCAACAGTGATGATGATGAGGAGGAGGAAGAAGACCAGGGATCCATGAGGAGTGAGCTTACAAATGATGTTCACTCAGATTTAGAGAAAATGAATTCAAAACACTGAAGTTTCCGAGTTCAGATTAAGTATTGTTATCATGTTATTTTTCCTTTTCCTCCTTAGGGCATGCAACTCCTCAACAACCGATTCGTCCATCCTTCATGGACTATTTTGACAAGCAGGACTCGAACAAGGCAGCCCAGCAGCAGGAAAACTACAACCACAACCAGCCGCAGGAGCAGCCAGGCTACCACATTCACTCCAAGAATGTCTTTCCTGACAACTGGAAGGTGCCGCAGGATGGAGACTTTGACTTTGTGAGTAAAATTTTCCACAAGCATGTGATGACTCTGTAATTAAAGGGGTTTTACCTAAAACAATACACACACTGCAAGGAAAAAGTTCTTAAAATAATTTCTGAGACATGACACTGAACATGACTCATCTCCCTTTTGTCATTTGTTGTTTTTGTCTGTCTTGTCTCTCTATTTGTGTGCTGTCACCCAGCTTAAGAACCTGGACTTTGAGGAGCTGCAGATGCGCTTGAGTGCCTTGGATCCCATGATGGAGCGGGAGATTGAGGAGCTCCGGCAGCGCTACACTGCCAAAAGGCAGCCTATCCTGGATGCCATGGATGCCAAGAAAAGACGACAACAGAACTTCTAAGTGCTCCTCTGTGTCTCCTGCACTATCTGGTAACGGTTTCCCAAAGACACCGTCACCACAAAACTTATGCCCCATTAACTCAGAGGAACAAAGATGACCTTTTGTCTTTGTTGGAAGTCCACCACTGTCCTGACTGACTGCTAACTGGCCTCCAAAATAAGCTGGATGCTTCCTTTACTGGCTGACATCCATTTTGGCTCCTGGAATCAACACTTGTCTGCCTTGTTTCTGCGCTATGTCTTGATGCTGTTCTGCCATTTTAGATCTCATATTTGTTTCTACGGCCTGTGTAAAGTTGCTTTTCTGTGAATGATGCTCAGGACTGTAGCCAAAGAGAGAACTGAGGCTTAGCGGTTAGACATCTGAAAGTGGCAAAATGAATTTCCCCTTTTTCAAATGCAGACAACCCTTCGAGTTCACCACCAACACAAAAGGAAGCCTGTCCTCTGGCAGAAGCAGCAGTGTAATCACCACGTCATCAAAAAGTGGTCTTCTTTCCTCAGACTTTGCATTTTCAGTGTAAATACATAGAGCCTAGTTTGGAAATACCTGCAACAAAAAGCTGTGGAGGCTTGTCCATGACCAAAGACAATCAAGATGATGTTGATTAAGTTGAGAATGCCTTAAATTCTTTGAAACCTGGTTTTCTAAATAAGCAATGTAATAAAACAAGTCGCAGATGGTTAAATCCATGTCTCACATGGAGATGAGTTTAAAACTGACTGTGGAAAGCTGCAAGAATGGACAGAAATGACTGAAATCGTGAATGGCAAAGAGTTTGTGCATGGTGGATCCCAATATTGTAAACTAATCTCATCAGTTTTAATCATAATTTTAATTTTATTTTTTGTTTTTAGGTATGATGTTCTGGGCTTGAGTAAACACTGTCTATATTGAAAGACTCCATGCATCATAGTGCCTCATCAGACACATTCTAGTGCTACATTGCTTTCTGAGCATACACTCACTCACTGCTCTTCATAAATTTAAAATGAGAGCATTTACTTGACAAAACGATTTACCACATTCAAACTAAACCAGTGTTGGCACACAATTCATTCCAAAGTTATGATTTCCATACAAGCAAATGCATTCCTAAATACATAATGACTTTATGCTTATGTCTTTGGAGTCTTTAAAATTGTAGATTATTACATGGTTCTGTAACTAGTCCAAACAATGACTGACTTACTACACATTACAATATTTAAATTACAGGCTAAAACATAGAGCAAAGTAGAGCTGTCTAACATAAAAAACAGTGAAGAAGACCAAACTAGACTTATAAACTGTTTTATGACTTAAGTCTAAGACGAAAAAACACATCAGAATGAGAAAAAAAGACTCAAGTGACTGACTGGTACTGTATACTTGTGGAAAACAGAGCCGTGGCATCAGCCACACATCTAATTTCAAACTAATTTTTAAAAAATTGCTTTATGATTTTTTGCACCAACAGTTTCCTGTAGCTCCTATCTGCTGTATGTTTGAGCAGTTATGAATGAGAAGGTGTTTGTTTTTTGTTGTTGTGTGTTATTAATGAAGGAATGGAAGTGCACTGTCAGTCTATGTTGTGAGGTTTGTGTCTTTTGAGAGATCTCCATTTTTTTTACAGCAAAAAAAAATGTATTTAGACAAAACTGTTCAGTGCCGCGATTAAATGGTTAATGGGTCAAATTCAGAAAACCTGATAAATATCTTTGGAAGTTGTCAGACTCTTAGCTCCTAAACATTAATACCAGTAAAAATTTAGTTGTACTTTATTCACAGTTTTGATTGTTTAATAGAAAAGGCTTAAAATAAGCTAACATCATATTTGCTCTCTACATAAAGGGAACAAAATTCTCAAATGTTATATATACTTTTTTCAGTTGACAAATTATTCTTTTTACACACATGCTTATAATGACCCTTTGAATGAATTTGAATGTCCTTAAATGCATGTAGGTTTCTGCAGGTTTCTGTTACATATGAATGTTAATGTGCAGTCTTTGATGGTGTGATTCAGCCCACACTTACTGCATATTAAATGATCGTTTAATGATAATATACTCTTAAAATAAAGCTGTTACAATGTCTTATATCTCATCTGATCAATCATTTGATCACTCCAAGAAATTTTAAACATCTAAATTCATATTTCAATCAGTACCATCTTTAATTTTGAGTGATCATGTTTGTAAGTTTGTTTCCTGTTTTTGTCTTTTTGTTTCTTCATGTAGGTAAACCTGTTCTTTCACAGAAATGATTCATTTACTCGTCGTGAATTAATTCCATAAATTAAGTCTGCAATGTATTGGCAACTTAAATACAAGCATTAACAGTTTCATTATTTATTATTGTGTTTTCAACCTTAAATTTTAGTGACACTGGTTTAAATATGGAGGCTGATTTGGCTGTTAATATTTTTTCCCTTTGTCAAATATATGTGGCTTGATTTCTGTGTGTTATAGACTATGCATGTTTGTAATTATATTTGCTATTTAGTGGAATGCTTTTGTATTAACTTGGCGGGTTAGAGTGCTGTTAATATGAAAAGCTGGATTTTCAGCTTTTACAAAAAACATTTGCTCTGTACTATAAGTAAAGCCCCATTTGAAGTATGAAATTGCAGAGAATCTGCCATAAAATGTATAGTAATCTAAAATCTGAAATCACTTTTTGACAAATAGCTATATGATTTTTTTTTTTGAATTTTACTGTTTTTCTGCTATAATAATGACTTATGGGTGTAGAGTGGAATGTAAGCATTTATGTTTGGACCATTTAATTTATTATCTTTTGTTTGTAATACTTTAAAAAGTTTCAAAAAGGTGCAAGAAATAATAAAGTCACTTATAGTTAACCATATCTGCATTTGCATGCTTTCATCTTATCTTGAACTCTATAAAATGAGGACTTTAACCTGTTGGTTGGACTTTGTTGCATAAAAAATGACCATACATGGGACACCTGTTGTACCGTAATCCTTATACTATATACGCCACTATTTTCTAGCTATTCGGAAACGCTAAGCATAATTACAACATGCGCTTATTTACAGACATTACGGTAGACTCCAGTTTTTTCGAAGCAACTGTTCCTCTTTCCTCAAGTTGTTGCACAACCGCTTCCTTCAATCACAGCCACTCTGCGGTGTAGAGAGCCTTGGAAAAAAATCAGAAAAAAACATGTCATCACTGAACAGAAAGATCGTCCACAGCGCGTCAGCTCCGGCTGCCATTGGTCCGTACAGGTAAGAAAACTTTGAAAAACAGAAATACGACACGTGGGGTGCAGAAGCTGGTCCACAGAATGTTTAAATGAATGGTTAACACAAGGTTAGAACAATGTTTGATCAGGGGCGGGTCTTAAACTCACCTGCTTAACTTGACCCATAAAAATGTGCTAAAGTCGAACTTTTACCAGAGCGGAACAAGCAACCACAGAATAAGAATCTGTATTAAAAAAGTTATACTGCAGTGCTGAAATGGCAACTATCCGGCGACAGTTCCCCTACACACCAAAAGCCCCTGTCAGACAGGGAATATACAGGTAAGAATTAACGTCCTGTGAAATATAATTTTGCACTTCAGATATGCCAAATTGTTTAAAAAGGCATCACTTTATTAATCATTTAATTATCGTTAGTCAACGTGATCTAAAAAAAATATCATAAAATACTTGAGAAAATTACAGCTGTCAAGTATGTTTTTCTTGATAAATTCAATCTGGGCAGCCTCACACGTTAAGGGGTGTTTCTTGCTCTGACCAATTGGCTGTCAGTGGGCGGAGTTATGTGAGAATGTTTGCATGGCCTCCAATTTATCTAATTTAGATTCAAGGAATTCAAAATTCACTCCAACAAGGTTATTTGTCATTTTGATTCTTTTTAAAAATCTTTCTTTTAACATTGCATTTACTAGATAAACAGTGTAAACAAACTGCTCAGCACAGGACTGCAGTTTTAGACCAGGATGTTCAGGCTTCAGGGTGTCATTCAGCAAACCCTCAATGCCACTGAGATAATTTAAGATCAGATGCGGTTTAGGTTTGAAGCAGAAACAGCTTCTTCTGAAGGCACTTTGCAACTTTATCACTACATTAATTAAATGTTCAATAATTAATTAGAAAAATAAAAATTGTATATGTTTATTAATGAGAACATAATGCAGTTCAGAAGCAAGTGGGTATACACAAATACCAAAATGTTTCAGAGTTTGATCATCTTATTAATCAGTGTTGGAAATGAAATAAAGTGTTTCTCTCAAATGGAATTAAGAGTCCAAGTTTAAAACCTGTGTGTGTGTGTGTTTTTGTGTGTGTGTCCTCTGCTTCACCCTCAGCCAGGCGGTGGTTGTGGACAGAACAATGTACATCTCTGGTCAGCTGGGGATGGACGTGGCCTCTGGTCAGCTGGTAGATGGAGGAGTTCAGGCTGAGGCCAAACAGGTGATGTTCACAGAGACGGGTGATGATGATGATGATGATGATAAATGAGGAGGATGATGAGCATGATGTTGGTCAGTTATGTTTAAACAGATGACTGGGCACTTGCCTTTGATTTCTTCCTCTCATCCCTCAGGCTCTCATCAACATGGGGGAGATCCTTAAAGCTGCTGGCTGTGACTACACCAATGGTGAGATCCCAGCACCATTAGATAGCTCATTAACTCAGCTGCTGCTCATATGTTTTATATGATTTAAATGTTCAAATATATAAGCTCTCTGACGGATTAAACTCTGTATTTTCAGTGGTGAAGACGACTGTGCTGCTTGCTGATATAAATGACTTCAACAATGTCAATGAGGTGTACAAGACATGTAAGACTTTGTTTTTCTTTTTTCTCGGCCCAGTAAAATAAATTATATAAGCATAATTTATAATGCAAAATGATGGATGATCAATTAAATCAAATTGATAAAATGTATATTTATCCACATTTCTAAAAGCAACCACATGGGGGCAGCCTTTGACCAAGGTTACACAAAATATTGGATCGTAACTTCATATAAGAATTATTGTTGCAGTTCTTTAATAATATTGACAAATGTGAGTCATTTTTTATCACGGGATTGGTTGTTAGGAGATTTATTCAGTAGCCACCTCCTCCTCATCGCTTTCTTCCTCACACAGAGTGTTTCCTCTAGAAGTAGGATTCTGATTAATGAGACGACTCTTGAGGTGGAGGAGGTGAATTCAAGTGTACATGTCAGGAAGTATGTAGTCAACTGAAATGACCTTTAGCAAAACACTCAAAGTCTGACAGCTCTAACAGTGCTGGTCTGCAGCTGCTGATGAGGTTTGTGCAGAGACGAAAAACTAAAGCACACATTTTTCATTATGATATTACTTGACTTTTAGTAGCTGATATAATGTCAAAAGTTAAATCAATCTAAATGTCCTCTTAATATCTTTGTTGGTGGCATGTTTACATACATTTGCACGTATATGAGGGCCACAGTGGACTAACAGAATGACAAAAAATTTATTGTTTTTTAATTATATTGTTTTTTAGTTATAATAAAATGATTAATTGACCATGCAAGAAAGCTATTATAAACATTGTTTAAGATTTTCATATAGTAGAAGGTTAAAAATCCTAAGTGCATCATAGAGTACCTCATTAATAATTCTATTTTCTTATTCTGTCCCTAAATCAATTTATGTTCTTATTTTTAAAATGAAATGGCAAATTTATTTATTTCCCTGTATGCAATTCATATTCATGATTAATTTTTGTTTTGACATTTAAAGTCACAATTTCATGACTTTTAAGAAATTATAAACAGCTCTCTTAAATTTGAAGATGTTTAAATAGTGTTCCTTATAAAAATGTATTAAATCCCATCACACAAACTTCTATTAGATTTCAATTAGTCCAGGATCTATATCTGTATTACAGTGAGAGGATGCGGTGCCTCGTATTTCACTGACATCTCACAGAAAATGACTGCTGACAGCTGAAACAGGCACATGACAGACAGGCTCACTCAGCGTCCCCACACAGGCTGCCCGAACTGGGCATTTCCTCCCGGATCACAGCAGACAGGTGTAATGGAAGCTGCATTGCCCAGTGAGTTGTAAATGGACACCTCTCTGCAGGCACACAGATGTAACTCAACCCCACTGACTCGAGTACAGGCCCACTTCCCTCCCGAGTCCCCCTGAACCACTAACAGGAACTTTCCCTGACCCTGATGAGAGGAAGGAGGAGACATGTGTCTGCTATGACTTAACATCCTGTGAATTTCAACTCACCCAGCAGCCGGTTGAACTCTCTCTTTAATGTGAACTTGAGCCAGCAGCCACATGGATTTTTGTACAGCCTCTGCTTCAAGGTTCATTATGCACTGATAAATTTTTAGTATCTATCAGTCAAGCCTTCACCTACAGTTTAAATCTATTAAAGTTATGCATCTTTAGGCGATTAGATGACTCATTTGTAGATATGATGTGTAAATTATGTGGCTTTGCATTATGCTTTTGTTCTCATTTAAATATAATGCAAATGTTTTCCTTCCAGTTTTCACCAAGAACTTCCCTGCCAGAGCTGCCTACCAGGTTGCTGCTCTCCCCAGAGTAAGTACAAAAAAATCTAAACATCCATGAAACATTAATGTATAGTTCATATAAAGATTCATTTCAAAGTAGCTATGCAAGCTCATTCTTCCATGCCAAGCATTTTCAATCATCCGCCACCTATTTAGTGATTAGATGGTACTGATAAATATTATTCTTGTGCAGAAAGGAAGACTGAAGGCAATGTTAACCAGTTAGTAATAAACCAGATGTATCTGGAAGGTGTGCATGTTAATTTTTAGCCATGCTAGCATCATGGCTTTACTGTGCAACGCTTTGGTCCGTGTGAAATATCTCAACAACTATTAGATGGATCACCATCAAATTTTGTACAGATAATTATGGAAGCCAGATTATGAATCCTATTGATTGTGGTGACCCTTCAACTTTTTTCTAGCTCCATCTACAGGTTGAGATTTTTTAAAATTTTAGTGGTATAATAACAACAAGGTTGAATTTCATGGAAATACATCGACTATAGCATGAATTACTGCAAAATTTTGTCCAGTTATATTTTTCGACTTTTTATGTTGCACTAAATCATTCATGTCTGATACATTGGTTTATAAACAAATACCAACCAAACTAAGGGAATCCTGACGTCAGTTGTAGTATCTTTGTGCTGTTTGCCTTTAAGTATAATATCCTAGAGCTGCCAGCACTGCTGTGTTTTAGTGTCGTTGTTTGATGACATTTAAATGGAGTTTACCCACATTGCTCCCTTTTACATGTCTTTAATATCTCCACCTCTTTTCTTGGTCTCCTCAGGGTGGACTGGTGGAAATTGAGGCGGTTGCTGTTCTCGGTCCTCTCTCAGACTCCTCCTGACTAGCCGGCCACGTCACAAACAAGTTGTAGTCCAACCATCACATGACTTTATAGCTGTATAGTAGAAGCATCTTTGCATTTCCAGATGGCACATTAAAGACCAAACTAGGTTCTTGTTCCTGATCCTTAGTGTCAGCATGAAAACAGTTCTCTTCTGGCCACTATAGCTAGCTTTAAGCACTTCTTAACTATTTAAAAAGCAACATTTAATTTAACGGGCATATAGTTTGTGTCTGATGTTAATTAATAAAATAAAATGGTAAATTATCTGTTAAACCAATCTAACAGTCCCTGGTCACATCAGCCAGATTCAAATCAACTTTCTCTTGATGATATTTCTGGACTGGTATTGAATCTTGTGTTTTTGTATCATTTCAATATTAAAGAACACATTTAAAAAGTGAAGTTTCACCAATAAAGAATTTTTTAAACCTGAAGTCTGATCAAAGAAATTGTTTTTACCCTACAATTTCATATCAAACATCTCACAATATTAAAGACAGTGCATCTATTTGTTTTCTTTTTTAAGGTGGTCATTTAATTTTTTGACAGTTCATAGCTGATGACAGATTTCAGGTCATCATCCCAGAGAGAAATCATGACACATCAGAAAAAAAACAGGTCTCACATGTACCCCTATTTCATCAGAAACTAGCGTAAATGCATAAAATCAGTTGGACAGCCCCTTAAAGTATCAGCTCTTCATATTCATTACAAACATGATTGTAAAATCAAAGCCTGCTACCCAAAAAGAATATAATTTTATAAATCAAATAAATTTTGGCTTTTGTTTTCTTAGGATTTTGATTTTGTAGAAAAGTACAGAATAGACTCTTAGATTCAAGTTAAAGAGATACATGATGTTTTAGATAATATATTATAAATTTCTATGAGATAATAAATAGATATTTCAAGTTATTCTGACATCCTCTGATAATAAACACACCCACTAAGTTCTGTAGGATGCTGTCTATGTACAGTTAGGAAGCAGAAATGCAGCCACACACCATCATAAGGAGAGGAAGGCACAGTGATGACTGAGGAGCCCTGACTGAGGAGCCCTGACTGAGGGTGGGGGGGGGGATACCGCAGGGTCTGCATCTTGGCAACAAGGACGACATCTTTCACACATGCATCCACACACCATCCCATTCTGTCACTCATGCATAAACAAATAGGGTAAGACACCTCCAACAGGCTAATCCATGAAGTCGTTCATGTCAGACTTCACTCAGCTGAAAACAAACAAACAAACAAAAACAATCATGTTAAGGTTGGTGGAGACATTTTTGTTTAAAATATGTGAAGTTATGTTGCAGTGTTACTTACCTGGTGCCTCCTCTGGTTTGGGCTCTGAATCAGCAGCTGTGGCCTCTGCTTTTTCTGTTCAGAAAAAGAGACAGATAGATTTGTTTATGTGAAGAGCAATCACATTTATTGTTTCAGTTCACCGGGGGCATGAATGTAATTTGTTTTGGTGTGATAACATCATTACATAATAACATGTAAAACATAATAACATGTAAAACACTTAACAGCAGCATCTCTGTCCACAAACACTGTCCTTGTTAAACTGGATCGTTACTCCTTTGCAACTCCCTCTATCTGTAGACTCTTAAATCAGATGAGGAAAAACCCCTCCCCCAAAAACTCCTTTAAAGGCGACAAAAAAAGGGAGAAGCTGCTGTTGTGTTAAGGTTGCAGCAGAAAGATCAAAACCTGAACAAATGAAACTTGCCGGGCTGTATACAGCCAAAGTTAAGTTTGGTGCTTTGAGTGAACTTAGCCTTTTGATGGTCTTAAAAGTGACATTTAGCTAAATTTACAGTTGATTTTTATAAA
>JAQNCA010000008.1:9318844-9347879 GCA_029783725.1 Acanthurus tractus
TGGCCACAGAGTTAACAAGTAACTAGTATCATCGTGGCTGCCATGCAACGCTGAAAACAACATGCCGTACACCTTTCAAACATCTTTTGAAACTCCCCAGAATTCACTGGCAGAATGCTCAGACAAAACATGAAAATAATAACATCATCTTTCACACGTTTATCAAGAATAAAGCTGGTGATAAAATGAGTGTCTTAAAAAGACAAAATTACGTCTAACATCAAAAGATTAATCTCCACTTAAATGACAGAGCCACGAAAAGCTACAACTCTCACCTAAATAATAAAGAGAAACAATGGTGCGTGCACTTCTATGAAATTAGAATCAAACCTGATCTGCTGTTCTTTTTTGAAGTGTTAAAAAACAAAACTCATGCAGCTGCTACCTGCCACAGATCATTAAAAAAGTACTTTTCTCGACAAAACTGGAAGTACAAAGGATTCATGAAATGTTGTTAATAAGAATTAACAGCCTCATACCACACTGTTTCCAGCTCTGTGAACAGGTTGCCATGTGTTACGTGATTAAGGTATATCACTTCCTTGTTGAGTTTTTTTTAAATAAAAAAAATTTGCATCACATGTATTTGCATGGATCAAAGAAGTCTTGACTGTACAACTTCTATATTTGTATAAATGAGATGTCTCTCCAGGACATCTTGAAAACATTTCGTGTTATATTGTCACCATATTTTCCTTTGAAAAGGACAAAATTCTGTAACTGTTTCTTGTATAACATTTTTCTAGTGCCTGCCAGTAGTAAAGTTTTACATGTTTTAAGAAATAAATAAACTACAGGTTAATAAATGTCATCTGTCTTCCGTCTTGGGAGTGACATATTGCTTAGGGTGAAGGACATTATTTGTATGCGGAAATAAGACACCATGCTGACCAATTTCCCTCTGACCTCCAAGACGATTATAGAAGAAACACCTCCCTGTTCAATGTCATTCAGCTGGTAACCCTGAATACTGATTAAGAATCACAGGAGTTTTCACCTCTACAGGAAGGTCAGAGGTCAGAATCAGCTGACGGAAATAAGTCCAGTCAGAGACAGTTTCTCAGTTCACAATATTACTATACATTCATGCATTTCAGTACACTCACATATGTCTCCACGCTTTTATCGCACCAATAGGTTTGTAATATCCC
The DNA here is from genome assembly GCA_029783725.1 of Acanthurus tractus. NCBI lineage: Eukaryota > Metazoa > Chordata > Actinopteri > Acanthuriformes > Acanthuridae > Acanthurus > Acanthurus tractus. The sequence continues at coordinate 9,319,996 of JAQNCA010000008.1, forward strand.
TTTAAGGAATGAGGAGAATGAGAGCAGGCTGGCTTTGCAGGGGGTCTGTCTTAGTAAATCTTTTACCAATTTTTCTTTGAGTGTGTCAACTAATGCTTAAACTGGCAGAACTGAAAAACTATGTCACAATTATTGCAATCACAGACAACATAGATTTGGCAAAAATTAACATTTGACAGCTTCTGAAGTTGAGTTAAATTTGCCCTGCACATATTTATTACTTTCCATTCTTTCCTAACACTGATATACGCAAACACAGGATCTGCTGTTAGTGTTTTACCTCAAAATGTGTACAACTTTGCACCACAGCCGGGCCATCTCTGACTCACTACAACAAAGGAGTGTCCAAGGTAGCTTCTCCATTTCCTATTGAAATAGTAGCCTGTCACCAAATCTGCTTTCATGCCACTGTCTCTCTAAGGGAGGACATAGCCAGAAACCACTGTTAAATAATGACATTAAACTTTCCCATCCTGTCACTGTGAAGCTTTGACTACCTAAAACTGCAGACATCAGATACTGTACCTACAGAAATACACTGATGGTCATTTGCATGTAAATGGTGTACTTCTTATCAGAGCGGTGTTATCGCCAGTAGAATTTAATGGATGATGCAACTCTATTTGGACATGACAGTGGCACCATTCCCACTGACATATTTAAAGGCTATTTATAGTAACTACTGAAATAAAATAACTGTTAAAAGTACTTTAACTTGCACATTTAATTTCAATAACCACCTGTAGTCATAATCTGAGTGGTATAATTTTAGGAAATTGATCATTTCAAATATGTAGCAGTCATTAACATCTAAATAACATCTAAAGTAGAACCAGAGGTCGTGCTTGTTCAGTGTCATAATGTTTCAAATCCAAACAAGTCAAAAAAAAAATATATCAAAGCACATCAAAATTAACTTTGATTAGTAAATTACTACTTCCAATGTACTATTAACGACATATTTTGACGGTATTAATTCCAATTTCTAATAAATGTAACATTCTGTGTTTGGAACTTTATAAATGCTTGTAGTGAAAACTACCTATCAACACATTTGTTATCTGTATTGTCCACATATCTCACACATATTTCTTACATTATATATAATGTAAAGCTTTGCGCATCACCTGTCGTGCTGGCTCCGTTGCTCTCCTCTGGCTTAGCACTGGGTCGAGTCGTATCTACGGCTGAAGTTTGGGAACTGGTGGAGCATCCCATCCTGTCCTGTGCGCACAGAGGACTGGATGGTTAACTTCAGAGTGAAAAGGTGAGAAGAGGCTGTAACTGCACTGATGACGTCGTGCATAGATATCGCCTCTTAAAATGGAGAGGACTCAAAACTATGGACAGCACACTCCCCGGAAAGGAAAAACCAAAAGACAGACTAGTCGTCAAATTCCTTTAGTCCCGCGCGTAAATACGCATCATTGTTATTCCTTCAACAAACGCGTCTAACTATATTTGTCGTGTCTCTAAACAGCTGGGCACGCAGGTAAAATGTGGCTTTTGTTGTGTACTGTAACTTAGGCTGTTTCCAGGAGGCTGGCGCAGGGACAAAAATACATTATTCAGTCAGTGTGCAGAGGCAACCTCTTGGGGCGGAGAAAGTGAACCTGTAGTAATTTCTCCTCCAAACCATCAAATATGCCCTGTGCTCTTTACCAAACATTGTGGGGCCAACTGAGTTTACTGAATAAGCATAATGTCTGGTTGAAGTGTGACAAACTGTGTAAAAAATTAGGCGTTTGTTCAAAACAATTAAGATCCACAATATGTCAATACCACACTTTAAAAATAATCCATTACAAAAGTACAGAAAGAAAAATATTGTGACTAAACAAAGTAGCAGCCAAATAAACAAAGTAATGAATACAGGACCAAGTAGACATAAGAGGGCTACTTTTAGGGTGTTTTATCATTGAATGCGTGCATCTGTGCACCCCTGGGTCCGTGAGTCTGCCTTTTTTTTTCATTGTATTTAATGTATTTTTACCCTATTCCTCTGTAGTTTCTGTTGTTTGAATTTGAGTTAGCTGTCATACTATACAAACACTATATTAAATATTGTTGCAAACAAAGGTACCTTTTGTTGGCTGTGTTCTTATGTGATTTTGTCTCATTGTCTCTTTGACCATTATTTACTTGTTTTTATTCAGATATACACATATTTAAGAATCAATGAGCCTCCAGCAACGAGCAGTCTGCGCAGTAGACATCTGCGCAGGCCCATCGACAGATACCAGCGCAGTGCACGCTGGGACTTCCTTTCTCTCCGAGGCCATATTGGAGTTAACTCGCAGTAAGACGAGCTCTGAGTTTACTAATAAAAAAATCACTCGGTATTGTTCATTTTAACATTTTGTGGCCATCCAGAACCTAACGACAGTCTTCTCCATCTCTTCTCTCGCCCGTAGGTTGGCCAGTCCGGACTAAACCGCAAAAATGGTGGCCGCAAAGAAAACGGTGAGTGTCGTTAGCTCCATCCGAAGTGCACGCGCTGTTACAGGGCCGGGTTACTGCTTCACGTGGAGACGTGTTTCTCACCGGGCCTGCTAGCTAGCACTGTAGCTCTACACGAAATTATTTTAATCCCGTTTGTCAGGGATTCAGTTGAAACTCTGCAAATCAAAGTTTTCAAAGCACATGTTTTGGTCGTCCATCGATTTATTGCGGTTCATCTGACCTCCTGACGTCGCTCAACATAGCTAATGCTAGTTAAAAAAAAATCCAGGGCATCAAAATGTTACTTTAGCATGGCACCGATTCACACGAATGTACGTTCACTATATATGATGTGGTAACGTCCTTGTCTGTTTTTGTAAAATGGCATATTATTTATTACAGTTGTCATGTTTTTTATGACACATCAACGATGAAGTAGCGAAAGTTAGCCATGTAATTTGTGTACTGTCACTAATGTTAGCATGTGTATCTTGACTTGTTCAGAAAAAGTCCATGGAGTCCATCAACTCCCGACTCCAGCTGGTGATGAAGAGTGGTAAATACGTCTTGGGCTACAAACAGTCCCAGAAGATGATCCGTCAGGGAAAAGCCAAGCTGGTTATCCTGGCCAACAACTGCCCTGCCCTCAGGTATATGAGATGATTCGCTACAGTCATACTGATTTTTATTAAAGATCTATTTTTAACAGAAATTGTTGTTCGACAGTAGTAACAATGAGGGCTCATGCTGTTTGTCTGTGGCTCGTGTTTGACATAATTTTATGACAGATTAGGCCATATGTTTTAAAGAGCTGTTAATGAGGTCGTGATATCCATTGTAGTGAGACTGGAACATCAAGAAAACAGGCATTGAACTCCTGTTACAGGCAATCTTTAAGATACAAATATTCATGCTCTATCTGCAAAAGTTCTGTTTTGCTTGACTGCAAATTCTGCCATCTCTCACGATGTGCAATGTAAGATGTCTGAGAATGTTCATTTTTTGCTAAAATAATTTAGTTCATTCACTGCGTTCACAATATGTCAGGCTCATGACAATTTGTTTAAATTATGGCAAATGGGAGAATGTGTTGCTTGTATTGCCACGTCAAGGATTTTGGATATTAATTAAAATATTAACAATTTGAATTTTTAAACATATGTTTAACTTACCTGTTTAGTCTTAATACAGAATACTTGCCATTAGTACTGTATTTCACTGGTTAGTGTGAATGACAGGTGTTGTGACACACAACAGGTTTGACTGTTGAGTTGCATATTGATAGTTGGGATTTTTTAAATACAGTCTTTATGTACTAACACTAACTTAACTATTAGGTTTTTGAGTTTGTTTAAGGCTTGGCTTGCTTTAGATGTCAGCATAATTTTGGATTTAATTTAGTTTTTTTTTTTAATTTGTATTTAAGTTTTGGGCCTTTGTCAAATCAAACTAATTTGTATCTGCTTCCTTCGCTCACATTTGCTTTGTCTTTGCCTTGTGCAGGAAATCTGAGATTGAGTACTATGCCATGCTGGCCAAGACTGGTGTCCACCACTACAGTGGAAACAACATTGAGCTCGGCACAGCCTGCGGCAAATACTACAGGGTGTGCACACTGGCGATTATTGACCCTGGTGAGTACCTTCCATTGTTTTTAACACTGTCCACTGAATGTTGCAATTGATATCCAAGCTTTTCCTCCAATGTTACAATCTTTGAGCCTGTTCTTTGGCTAATTCAGGATGCCATGGAACTACACTAAATCACTTAATGAACTCAGTATAATGTCACACAAGCTTGTGCTTGAAACTGTCAAGCAGTGAAACAGGGGAATATTGGCCTCAGAGGACCAGCTGCACTGAGCCTGTATGAAAAAAAATGGCGGCAGTGACGAGGACATTGGCAAAGTTTTTAACCTCACATTTTAATGATGAATCTCTTTCTTCATCAGAAATTCAGTATTTATTTCTGTCAAGGAATTCTTTTCACTTGGAAGCATAGTAATCTCTCAGAAGTACTTGTAAAGTACTAACAAACTTATTTTACTGAAGTAGCTACTAATAGATTTTGATTTTATGTGCTCTTTCTTTTGTGTGATGGACTGCTGGAACTAAAAGCTAGCTCTTTTATGTAATAAAACCTGAAATAATGTCCATGCGTCATTATCACTGAATGAAGAGCAATTAGTCATGATGTCAAAACATCCTTTTGCTAAAAATTCTTTCCCACAGACTTGGCAGCTTAACAAATGTAACTGCTCAGATATTTCAATTTGGTGGTTAATATATGTGGGATCGCTGCTTAGACTGAGGCTTGTTTAAAATTTTTGAAATTGTGTGTTTATTACCTCCTGTTGTATGGTTTCTTCTGCGACTTTTTGGACCTGTTGTAGCAATTACACTCATATGTCAATTTATTACATTTGTAAAAGGTATTTAAAATGTTTTTTCTATCGAGGATGTAATTGTTTCTTTGTGCTGAATGAATGACATTTTTGTATTCATTCCCTGACTTTTGTTGGGTTTTTTTCTCTTCAGGCGATTCTGACATCATCAGGAGCATGCCAGATCAGCAGCAGCCGCCACAGTAAAGCTGTTCCCCCACCCTGTTGTTATAAATAAAATTGGTGATAACAGTACATGCTGCTTTCCTTTATTTTCAAACTGTAACTTGCCTGTGTTGAAAGTGCTGCTCCTTAGTTTGTCCACTAGAGAGCGCCAGTGACCTCTTTGGTTTTCTTACATGAGGTTTCCCTCTTCAACATTTTCAAGGTCTGTGTGTGAGGGATTTCCTCTGGTCTCTGCAGAGCTATTTACAGTATGAGACTGTCAGCATGGAAATAATAAACCACAGCTGATCTTCTCTCAGAGACTTGTGTAAGAAATAATGACAACATCTGTTTTATGTGTGAATGACGATCCACTTGACTGGCTGCTTATCACCCCTGAGATGTTAAAATTACACAACAGCTGATCTTCGTGAGTGTTTTTTCTTACATAAACCTTGGGGATGACTGCCTGCCGTATTAGCTGCTCGCTATTGACTGTAATCGAGTAAGGACGCTCTCCTTTCAAGGGTATTAAAGGCTTTAGAGGGTGGTGGCTGCCTCCATCACACATACCATTGATGTCCTTCGACTTGTGTGAGATTACACATCAACATTAAGAGACCAAGAACAGAGTAGCTCATTTATACATTGGTACATTTATATATCCACAAACCTCAGAAACATGCTTATTGAAAAGTTCAGTTGCAATTAAAACCGTCAGACAATCTAATAGAACAATAAATATTATATAAACATGCACTCATGGTACAGCTCAGCTAGTGAAACAAGTAACTGTTGAGCAGTTTTCTAAATTGTGTGAGGTTATTTTTTTCAATTCTTGATGGTAATGATATTGTAATTCCATCATGTAAAGTATTTAATTAAATCCCCCAAAGACGGCATCAATTTTTATATATGTACATGCATTATGAGGTCTGTTTCGGTTTTTTAAAGCTTAAGTGCAGTCTAATGTTAGAGCCACTGCTGCACTTGTTAAACATAATTTTTTTGCTGTAAAAGATGCAGTGAGTTGAAAGGCATGTCCCAGTTCTTTTCAACTAAAGTGAAAGTAGTTAATCAGCATACAGAAGTATAAAAACAGTTTAGCAGCATAGGTAGGTGGATAAACTCATGTAAGCCCTTCATCTGTAGCTGCTGAGAGACATCAAAGTGAGCCTGATGCAGGTTTTTTAGGCTCCAAGCTGGAGCCATTAGTACAATGAGACTGAACAGCAAAACACCAGTGAACATGTTTTTGAGCTTGTTGAGCATTGTTTATTTCCACAAATAGCCAAATATTAATGGCAAAACAATACCCACTCGGTCCACTTCACCACAGCTTTGGACAATATTATGCTGAAGTGGGGATAAAAAAGACATGGAAGTTATCCAGGCAGCAATCCAATGGAGGGCTCTTATCGAGCTGCAGTCCACATGACATTATGGGAAATCCAGGATCCAGTTTTTTTTGTAGGTTGACCCAGACTAAGGATTTAAAGTCATGATGTGTCTGCCTCTGCTCCTTAAATTTCAAGAATCCTCAATTTGAGTCCTGCAGTCCAGCAGCTTCATGAGCGTCAAGTACCATAGACCGCAGAGAAAATTTGTGTCAAATCCCAACCTTGTCTCTTTGCCACAGAAACTACTCAAACATCCATAAATTCACTTAGACATTTGCTTTAGTTTACATTTATTTAGAGAAACAGCAATGCCTCCAAAACCTAGGTAAAGGGGGCAGATGCCAACAAGAGTCACTAAAAGGTAAAAATCGCAAACTGACAGAATGCGATATTGTACTGGAACTTAATCTCATCGATGTGAAGATCAAATGTCATTGCGTTTGCCTGAAGTTTAAAACTGAAGCTTTACATGCAGGTCTGCGCATCAGTCTACCCAGCGACAGAGATATAAGCCGTCCGTTACCCATCAAGTGCGTTGGCCCAGTTTTTCCACTCAGTGCTTCCCTAAGCCTTTCTTGATTCCCAGTTAAATCGAATGAAATCATCCCAGATGATCTGTTCCACGTGCAGCCCATGCCCTGCACCGAATGGGGACAATATCCAAAGAGGCTGCAGAGCAAAATTTTGATTAAAGAAATGTAAACAAGCTGCACAATAAATGTATGTAAAAGCCTTAAAGGGGTCATATAGCAAAGCACTTCACATTTCTGGGCTACTGTTTGGAGTATACTTTTGACACATTTGTGACAAATTAAATCTCCTGCTTTGTGGTTCATGTATAGTAGTTATGCTGAGAAAATTCAGAATCTGCGCAAATTTGTGTGCATACACAAGTAATTTGACTCTGGTTTTACTTTGTCCTCAATGTACTTTCACTACAATAGACACTCAGCCAGAAACAAGGACAATAAAATGCATAAAATTGAAAAAACTAACATACACACTCAAGGGTCTGCACATAAGTCAGCTTTCTGTGTGCTGTAGCAGCAAAAATAGTGCAATAACATAAAAAAATACTTGCTGGATGAAAATGTCTACACAGGATGGACAGATTTGTGCATGAGGAAATCAATCTCAACACAAGGCAACAGATTGTCAGACCATGTCGATCACCAGAGCAAATTCAGTATTCAGTATTGACCATTTTCCACTGCATGGACATCAGCTGGATGTTGTGTTGCATCAGTCACACCTCAGTGGACATTCACTGGGTGCTTTCTGCTTTATATTCTCACACACATTATTGATCACAAACTTCTCTTACTATCAATATCACCAATATCATAACAGACACAATTTTTTACTGTTTTACATACTTAAAGAATACATTTAGTTGGTATTTTACTGGAAAATAAAACTATAAGTGTGCAATATTTATCTGTAATTCGTATTAATACACTAGTAGAAATTAAATAAGGTAGTTTGTGACTGTTTGCATGCTGTTCAGGTCATTAAAAGTCTGCCAACAGACTTTTACTGAACTCTGTTTTGGCTCGTGTCCTGTCTAATGCAACTATCTCCCTTTGTTTAAGCTGATGTCATTGTACAACCCCATATCAGCATCCAACAAGCATTTGAACAAGAAAAGAGACAGAATGTGACCCATTTGTTTGTTTGTTTTCCCCGTGCCCCGTCCCAGCAGCAGAAAGTAGGTGAGCGTGTCTGTCTGTCTGGTAGTCTACTGTCAGACCCAAGGCCTCCATTTTGATGCAGGCGAGTAAATCCTTGCTGATCTGCCAGCTCGTTCTTCCCCACTGAGCAATACTGAATTTCTGAGGGCAGAAGGACACATCAGCAGGACGTGCATTTTATAGTCTCAAAACTACACTTGTCTTTATGGCAGTATAATATTCAAGCAATCTGGTCATGTTTTTTTGGCTTGTGGAATTGAATTGGACTGTGTACTCCTCACAAATTCTTTTTGTTGAGTGTTTGTTTTTCCAAGATGCCGATACACCCATCATAAAACAGAGACAACCTCTTCTTTGATTAGGGTGATAATGTTAGATTAAGTAAACTCTAATCTCTTCCATATGCTATGATTCTTCGGTGAATTGGGTTTAGTTTCCACTTCTTTTTTTTTTTGCACACAGAAGACATCCTGACATTGGAAAAAGCGCAGGTGTAAATGATGAAATTCCCCAACACTGGCTTAATCCATTTAGCTGGATTGTTGGAGGGTTCTGGTACTGTGTATACTGGATCCAACACTAATGGTGTTGGTGAAGCAGCATCCCTTATTTTGGTGATTTGATTTTTTCACTATGAAAGAAAAATGTGGCTGTAACTGCTGAATAGAAGTCCCATGAACCTTAATATTGTTGTCTTGCTTTTTTATATTCTGTCTTGCCTGTTCTTTTTTATTGTCACATATTCTGTTTGAATAAATATTGTCTTTGGGCCTACTTGCAGTTGACAGCTGGTTAAGGATGCTAGATGTAATGTAGCATGTAGCATGACTTTGCTCGAGTTTGGCCAAAAATGTGTTCAAATCCTGTTCAAATCATCTTTATTGATGATTACAACATAAAGTCCAGAGTTGATTATGGCCTTACACATTGAATTAAAATTCTGGTATAATTAAACTAGACAATAACCTTGTAAATATAGTACACAACTAATTGTAACTCAATATAAGAGTTGTACTGTATTTGGTGCTAAAATGAGACATATAGCATCTTTAATTGTTTTCTGTGTAATGACCAACTTCGGACAGCCCCCCGTGATTGAAAGAGAACTGTTCATCAAATATAAGAAAAATTACGGCAGTAGTCGATTGGTCACTTAGCTCTTCAACAAGGAATACAACAAGCAAGAAAATTCTTTCCCTCATAAGGGGAATGATACAACGTGCGGCCAGACAAACAAACCGTTGACTGAATAAATAAAATCCAACAGTAGACACAGATTAATTTTGCTTTTTATTCAGATTTGAAGACATGAGCTCATGCAGATCCAACAAGAGGGTGTGTGTGAATGACAAGTGATGGAGAACAGTCTTGAAGTGGTTCTAATAAAATGAGCCAAGAATCAGCCATCCACTGGTCCGATGCAGTACAAGCTTTTTCCCCTAAACCCTGCAGGCCTCCCATGAAAATCTCTTCCCATTGCATTACAAAAGTTTTCATCTTTTCAGTCACATCACATCATGCAAATACTGACTTCTTTCTATCGTAAGTTTGAAGCTTGCATCAACCTGAGGAGGGTGGCTGCTCATATTAGAACCACTTAGTTACAGCAAAAAGTTGTAAAGATGAACAAAACACAAACACATCAGCTCTCGATGATTTCACACTGACTTTAGAGTGCAATTTAATTTTCAGCTTTGTTGGATTTGCAGAAGCCGTGGTCATAATTCACACAGGGGATGATGAGGGGGCCAACAAATGGCAACATTATAACCTACAGTATTAGTATCAAATAGAATACTACTTCACGGTACTTTTCAGGTCTAATGAGTTGTTGAATGCACTGTTGCATAGTCTGAATGACAAAACCATTACTTCTGATTTAATTTTTTTTTCTTGCTAACAAACACTACTTACCAATAATGGAAAAAAAAATGGGATTAGGAGTATCTAATATCTTCTGTTCCATCATTATGTCTCAACTTACTGCCTAGATAGTTCCAGGCAAAAGACAAGCATTTAGCTTCTCTAGCTTAATATTCTGTATATTGAATTTGTGCTACTATGCTAGGCTAAACTGCTTAAGATCTTCCATCATTAATTTCAAAAAAGTCACTAGTAGAGGAAATATCTCAATATGATATCACTGCATGTGCAAAACAAATGTTACTACACATAAAGGACGTGAGAGTTACATCATAGCTCGTAGCCCACACGCATACCCACACACACACACACTCACACGCACGCACAGAGCTTCAGCAGCATGTCATGCCATCTTTATAGGAAAATGCCCTCAGTCCAGCTTAGTTAGCTCATCTACCAAGATGAGAATGTACACCATGATCCACGTAAAAAAACAAACAAAACAAAGACAGACGATGCTTTTGCAGCTGCAACTCAACGAGAAAACAAGACAGACGTCTTCACTTAAGCATTCTCACACAATGTTAACACATTTTACATTTTACAGTATGTGTATTGCCTTTTTGGATGTCAATCTGTAGCGTGAGAATGTGTAAAACATTAGCAATTGCGATAAGTGCTTTACTGGATAATTACATTAATGCCAGTCTAACGTTTGAGATTTCGGAACTGACAGGAAAACTGACAAGAAGGCAAACTGGAATATTTTGATAGAAGTCAATGGGTGGACAAGGTTTTCACTGGCAGTTAATGGATTACAGGTTTGCAGACAGAATGTTGCATGGATACAAAAGGAAGACATAGTTGTTATTAGTCAGGGAACCCTTTTCGGTACAGTTTCCTGCAGGACAAGCTACATCAGTACACAGATGATATTTTCTCACAACAGGACAGTCTTTCACCGCTCATTTCATTTTCTCTCAGAATTCAGTGTTATACAAAAAGGTCATACAAAAATACCTTGACATTACATTCAAAGAAGGAATTTGTCAATTCTGAAAAAAAGTGCTCTTGCATAACTGATCATGTTATGTCGCTTTCCTTCTCACTCTTTCTGTCACGATCTCTCTTTAGGTAGTTTGTTTCTAGACAAAGACCACAAGGGAGATTCACAGTATTGGGGGTTAACAGTTGGTGGCCAGACCAGTGCACGTTTCACTCAAAGAAAAGTGCAAATTAAGTTGGGACAGAGTGTTCAGGGCGTGCAAGAGTTTAGACGCTGCCAGGGAACAGCAGCTGCCAAGAGGGAGGGTTGGAGGAGGTGGTGGTGGTGGTGGTTGGGAGCAGATGAAGTTGCCGCAATACTGTCCTTGGAGGAGGACAGAGAAGACAAGGGGGATGAAAAATGCGTCACAACAACGAGGGGCGGTGTTTAGGGGATGGTGGCGGAGGGTGGCAGGGGTTTGTTGATGGCAATACTGGCTCAGGGTCAGCCTAATCTAATCTAAGTTTGGCAGGAATCCAGGCTGAACCAGCCTCTAAGACATTGTTTGGTCTTGTTTTTCAACATGTTCCAGCCAGCGTCAGGGTCCTACTGTTGGAGGGAGCTGTGGTAGAGGTTGGGAATTTTTTGGGGTATAGGGTCCAGCAGCGAGGACGTCTCTCATGCCTCCATATACTGTGGAGGGGGCTCCTTCGGTGGTATGGCAATGGCCTCCTCGTACGGTGGCAGCAGAACCTAAAATGCAAAAGAAAAAAACAAAAAGGCATTTTAATTATTTAACTCAGTGATGACTGTTTTAAAATGTTCGCTATTATCTGTGACAAATCTTCTTGGAGCTTTCAGTTGCATCTTACATCCTCCCTCAGTGAACAGTGTTGGCTCAAAATGGTGTAATGTGACGCACTTACTTCAACACTTACAGATATGTGATAACACCTGAGCCCACTCCATTTACTAAATAAGACTGTGAGATACTGCCGAAAGCTCCAAATAGGTACTAAGTGGATTTTAAAGCTCAGTCAATTTTTTTTAACACAAACTGTTCTGAAGACAAAGAATAAACTGTCAGTGATGAAACTGTACACAAAAATAAAAAATGAATTCATGAGCACTTGATGTTCTGTGGGCAAATTTAATGCTATGTTTGCTCACTGTTCCTTGTATAATGAAAACAGTAATTTGCTCTCTCTTGAGATGGAAATTATGCCGTACAGAGATGAACACACTTAAAATTAAGACTCTCAAATAAAAGGGCAGACATTAGAGAAAGCACAATCTGAAGTTAACAGTTAAGGATTTCAAACACAGCCCTAGTGACTGTTCTAACTTTCTTCTTTCATGCTCTTTATTTTTCCTGGCAGAGGGCTTTACTAGCTGCAAGGCAACATCTACACACACATCTCTGGGCTTTAGAGGCCTGATCGCCCTCTTTCCATCAGATTTCTTTCTCTGTAAATGCTGTTATAAAAGCAGAGCTGCTGCTAATTCAGTGAGAGAGAGTGAGAGAGAGAGAGAGAGAAAACATGCTCTGAGGGGATGGAATTGTGAAACAGGGAGGGAGGCCCGGCAAACACATCACAGGGCGGATTTGAAATGAAGCGGACAAGCAGACAATTATGTAACATGTTCAGAAGAAGAGAGGAGGACGGACAGAGATATATAGAGGGGGTGGAGGGTTAGAAGACCCTTGTGCATTTTAATGGTATTTATATAAAGCATGGCTGATAAGCAGCTGAGTACTTGATGTTCGGGCAGTAAAAAGCCATTTAGACACACTACAGCTTTCTAATGGTAAAAATAGATTGAGTGCACTTTTCATTCAAATCTGTGTGTGGAGAGGGAATGCAGTGATAAAAACACATCGTCACCATTTAGGCTTTTAACCTGCGTTAACCATGTACTACAGGTATTTGCTGCATTTTAATACTATTTGTTCCCTGATACCTCTCTATTCAAACTGCTTGTGGTGTAATCGTGTTTCTTTTCTTTTTTTTATTAAGTTAAATAAACTTTCAATTTCTTGAATGCATTGATATGTGATCATGATTATGATTAAGATGAACTGGCTCCACGGAGTCGGACAGCCTGCTTTTCATGCTTTCATTGAATTGGGTGGAAATAAGAAAAATATAGAGTATAGGCAACCTTTCTTTTTAATAACACATACATATATTTAACAAGTTCAAACTTAATAACTTCTAACCCAAATTTTTTAAAATGTTTATTCTCCATATGTAAACCAATTCTAAAGAATATTCAAACAGTATTTTTTGTTTCCATGCAAAATGTATTCATTGTTCCTTCTCTAATTCTAATTGAGGAAAAAAGACAATTTCAGTCCTATCATCATATCTATTGAGGACTACACTGACAAGCACCTATCTAATATTTGCTGAAAGGACATTTGATATACAATATGATATAAGACCCTTCTAAATTAGCTAGAGTCTGTTTTATAAGGGGAGAAAATGTCAGCTGTGTGTACCCGGGTCAAGACAACAACAAGGACAAAGTGACAGACAGTTCAAGTGCTTCATATTGAGACGACAGCGGGTGAGTGACAGATTAATGTCTTATCAGGGTGGAGGATTACAGACAGACAAACAAATGGAAACCATGAGCATGCTAAAGCCTCTCAGGAACCTCATGAGTCAACACTGAAGAGGACAAGGGGGATTGACGACACCCGGCTCTGCACAGCCAGCCAATCACACCTCAGGATGACCTGCAGCACCTACTGTACTGCTACCCACAGCATCAATGTCACTTCACTGACTGTCAGACAATGAAGAGATAAACTGCACAGTGACAACACTGGAAAATCTGGACCCTGGCCATTTTCACTGTATTCTGGACTCTATTCTACAAGTGTATACGATTTACAATGACTACTTCAAAAAGATTAATTTGGGGTTGACTAATACTTTTTTTTATTTTACTTCACAGTTCTGTTTCTCTGATAAATTTACAATGCAACCATCTGCAAATATTTATTTCTTTCATCTGTGAACTGTCTTTAATTGGGCAATAACTAAATGAGGGCTAAATAGTAGGGACTGAGACATGACAGCTATTCTATTTACTCCAGTTAGAGTGATTTTCAACAGAACCTCATTAACCTCAACCTCTTTGAAGTGGTATTTGTGAATCCACTTTATAATTTTAATATGCAGACACTCAGGAGAGCATACTTGCAGAAATTCAATTTAATTTTCAAAATCTTAACTTTTGATATTTTTTTCATACACAGAAGGTAAATAAACAGATACCTTTCCATTCCTCAGGTGTTACAAGAATTCATTTAACTTCACTTGTCTGAGGTTTAGGTCAACAAGGTTTTCAAAGAAGTTTTCATTTTGAAATAATAGAAAAAAAACTTTTTTTCAGGCTCTACATGCTGTTCTAAGCACAGTTTAAGCTATAAAATCATACTTTATACTTTAATACACGGCTATGAACCTTACCTTGTACATTAAGAGGTATCATTTCATTGAACTGCAATAACATAAAAAGTAAATATCATCTATATTTAAGAATAGCTCAATAAAACCTCACAGGTGTTGAGGTTGGTGTTTCATACACAAGTTAAGGGGCTAAACATAGTGATGTAAACAACTTTGTTGGTATCATCTTCACTTTAGGAGCTTTTTAGCCAAATCCAAGAAAAAAGAAAAAAAAAATCAGTGCTGACCAAATGCAATCATATTATGATCTGATTGAGAGGGATTTAGAATGTGTTCTGTGGGGGTGAGGTGCCAGAGGGAGGATGTGAGGACTCACTGTGGTGTCGTTGGTGGTTACATAAACCAGGACCTCTGTGGTGCCCCTGCCGCTCACATATCTGTAGCAGTTCCACACACAGCCAATCAGGTAGGCCTGTCCCAGAGAGGTGAAACAGAACATACACGATGACCTTTAGCAATATTGTTGCCACTTTCCATTATTACTGTGGCTACTTGCTATATTCTCTTCCATTCATCAAAGTTAGGGATGATGACAGCAGAGATACATCACATCACAACTTAATACAGACATATCAGCTACCTTTGCAATGAAAAAGGACAGAAGACATGGTCATTCAATTCTGCTATACAAATACATGATACTTTTCCATGTATGCATTTTCTTTACAACTGTTTCCCTTCTTGTTGTTCCACCAACATTTCAGCCAAGGCAACTCATCAGGCATTTCTAGCCCTAAGAAAGGCTACGGCAGCACCAGGGTTTAGGTTTGTCTTGGCAGAAGAACAGGAGGTTCATTGTGTATATGTGTGAGTAGCCTGCTGAGTTGGTACTTCTGCCAGCATTAAGTGCAACCAACCAACCAGTAAACCACACTGCCCGCTTGGGATCTCTTTACCATTTGCTGAGTTAACCTCCTCACTAGGATGCAGACTCTGAACAGAGCTATACCCCACAGAACTGCAACAATTGCACCTTTCACAAAGCACACTAGTAATGATTATAAGAGCTATATAAACTCATTATTTTGATCATACATCTTAGTGCATTTTCCAAATCCTTTAAAATAAATTACTTCAATTTACTGCTGATTCTCACTTGGTTGTTTTTTTCCGTCCTTGATATGAAATGACCTACTTTGCCTGCTGGGAAAGTAACATTTTTGTTACATGCATCCTTGCAGTGGGCACTGCTATAAAGTCTGAAGTCCATCTACATCTTTCTTGTCTGTTCCCCTCTATCTTTTCTCTCCAGCTCTCCTTCTTCCTGCCTGTCTGTATCTGTCATTTATGCCAAGAGTAGTCAAGTGGAGGATGTTGGCTTCAGCAGGAAATTTAGCATGTGTTGCCTCTTTGCTGGGAGCTGATTGCATTCTTAAGGTTTCCGATCTGGCCCCATTTCCAGGAAACTGATTCCGCTATCATCACTATGAAAGGCCAATATATTCATTCTATTCATTTTGCTTTGCAAATTTTGAGTTCTTTTATATATTGCAAGCATGCACACATCTATAGTTCAGCTTAAATCTTGAAACCTGAAACAACTAGCAGACCAATTACTCCACATTCCATGTGCAACAAGGCTCTCTGCCTGAGCCATGACATTAATAACTCTTTTCTATGTAAGTCCAGCAGTGAATCTTCCAGTGGCTGCTTCCTATCATAAAACCCCAGCTCCGGCTTTGGATATCTGCCAAGGACATTTCCAATCTAAGCTTAGAGGTGAAACAACTTGATTTGATTGTACAGATGACTGCAACTTCGTGTCCCATCTAGAGCCAGAGCCCCACAGCATAGCTGCGCCTGGAGAATCATCCACGCATTAAGGGGAAATTAGCTTGACAGGAGTTGGTTTCCTGTTGTCCCTGACCCGCTGCTCTCTGACTGTATGATAATCTCATAGAGAACACTGAAAATGTTCACACTGGCAGACTCATTTTAGATGACATATGGTCCATATTGCATGATGTGCAGGATGTGAAACATAATAGCCTTAAACAGTTTACAGTATCTATTGAAGGGTAGTTCTACAGAAAAAAATGTCCACTGACTGTGTGTAATTTGTAATAAAGTACTGCATATATTACATTTTTGATGTTTACTTTTGTATGCATCTGTCTATCATTCAAATTTAAGATGCAACAATCTGTAGAGACACAGAGACTCTGTGGGCTTACCTTGAAGGAGAGAATGCAGCCAATGAAAAGCAGGACTGCAAAAACTAGGCACATGTTGTTGGTGGACATGATGTCCTCTTTGTAAGGGAATGTTCCTGGCTGAAAGAGAGGGAGAGAGGTAGAGAGAGTAAAGAAAGCGTCTTTTTACATATTTAGCATCCGACAAAATTTGACCTTTCTGTCCAAAACAACCATGGAAACACCCAATCCACATAACTAAGACCTGTGCTCACTCGTGTTCACAGAGTGCCTCTTTTTTTAGTAGTTTATGCTCTGTTCAGACAAAATCAGGCATTGTAACGAAAATGCAAGTTTGATTTAGCTTGAAATGGTTCCTACTTAACAGATAAAACGCTAACTCCTGAATCTGCCCTGTAAATTAGCAGTCACACATATTTATTTTAACTTATTGTAAATCAGCAAACAATATGACAATATTTGCCACCAATATTTGACAATATTTCAAGAACGAAAAGAATCTGCAGTTAAAGAAATAGTTGTTTGTGTTGCAGGGATACTTACCAGCTGCTGGAGGTAGTCCTGCACTGTGTTGGGATAAACCACCACACTAATGGCTACCAGTGTGTTAAGGGCAAAGTCAAAGATTTGGTAGCAGAAGAATGGAATGATCCAAGCTGCATGTTGCTATTTAGGAGAGATTAAGAACAGAACAAGGACAGGTTATACTTCCAGTTTAGATATCTGTTTGAATCTCATTTGTTTTGTTCGTTCATTTACCTTATAAGCACCATATGTTGCCATGCCACATATAAGAATCATGAGTAGGGATATAGCAGTGGCTATGCAGATATCTGCAGAAAGAAAAGACAAACAAACAAAACTATGTAAACAGAGAGTAAAGAGTACTTGAGAAGAACAGCAGCGAACATCATTTGATTAGAAACCTTGAATCCACTGATGTAATTGAAAAGTCTTTTTACGAAACAAAGCACCTTAAGTAACCTCACTATATTTAGCACCCAATCTGCCTTGGACAAAACTGATGAGCACGTGGGTAATTGTTATGCAAGAGGTGCTAAATTTGACTAAATGTAACTCGCCTTTCGTATTCACAGTTCAACTGTGAAAAGTGACCAATGAGATACTTGTCAGTGTCACCATAGCACAGTAACTAAGATATATTCACTGATATCATATAAGTTCTGAGTGGTGAAAAGGATTCCCAGTAACTATAAATATTGGTATTGACTGGACTTGGTATTTAAAAATAGTACTGGCAGTGACAAAGTTGAATCAATATATTCTTAGTAGTCAGCATTATTGCCCTTGCCAGACACAAATGTTTATACATATTATATAAAATCAAAACATGAACACAAATAACACACAAAAGCATAAATGTTGCTGCTAACATGCATCATGACACACCTGAGGTTTAAGTTTAGAATTTTTCTTAATATAACCACTATGATGTTATTATCAACAGCAACCTATCAAAAAACCATGACACATGCTTGCCACCATCCTTTTTCACCGTTTCACAATCTTTGACTGGTGCTGCACAAGCAGCAATGCCATGCAAGGGGGAAATCAGTCAAGATGGCCGTTCTAATCCGATGGAGAATTAGAGCAGTCATTTTTAATCAGAGTAGCCAGTGACAGAGTCTGTGGTGTTCCAGAGGCAAGTGTGATGATGATGATAGCTGCTGGAGGGGAAACGCTGAAAATACACATGCACTCAGATTTGTTCTCTGTAGAGCTGAGCCTACTCAGCTATGTCTGTGCTGAGAGCAGCATTGTCAGAAAAGATGTGGAGAATAGAAAAAAGGGGATTTTAAAGCTGCAGAAACACATGGCAGTATGTGGAAATACTGTTGGCTCTCACACAGCTTTATGCTATAGCCAAATAATATTGAAATGGAGCCATTACACTTGATATCAACTTGTGTTCAGTTGTTGTAACATTTTGATAGCTTTAATATTTTTTATTCACTATTTCTGTTAAACTTTTACAGAAGGTTGTCACTCAAAAAAAGTTACTTGCAGTACAACTTTTTCCTGTATGAAGTCAGCACAACAATGCCCAGGTTAAAGAGTCACTACACGGGTGCGCTTGATAGCATCACTGGGCTGAATTTGATAGATACAGTTTACTTGGTTGGTCAGGCAAGCGTGTATAACAAAGGCTCATTTGATGAGTTTTATGTATCCCATTATGCTGATAGTCGATGAATTTATGAAACAGGTATAAACTTTATTGTTAGTAATTGACTAACTTTGACTTGTAACTGTAATGGGATCACTGAAGGAGTAAGTATACTGTTTCTATGTATCATGCAATGCAATTACAGTAACAGCATGCCCAACACTGTTAACAACACTGAAAGGGGAGGAAATGAGATTTCTTGTGACTATGAGCTTAAAAGAATAAAACAGTTTAGTATATCCTCCTACATAAGACCTTACAAATCACAGTGATGCAGATCAACCTTTCACTTTTTATATTGAATAATAAGCAATGCTTCACTGAGGACATCTAATTCAACCTACCCTACCGAGTCAGATGCGTAACAATCAGGGGATTAGTTACACTCACTTGCATCGTCCATGACATCAATGTCGGTTCCGAGCTCAGAGCTGGTAAGGTGGTAGCGGTACTGAATTGGGTCATTGAGAGCCGACAACAATATGAGTAGGACCACCGCATTGATGAGCTGCGGAGGAAAAGAAAATCAGTTTTAATATTAAGTTTCATTATGCCATATTTTGGTGCTCAAGTTTACCCTCAGAATTACTGATCGGATGGATAAGTGCTTTATCTTAGTGTGGAATAAAAGTATATCAGTGTGAAAGTATCTCCGGGTGAAATTGAGGCTTTAATAATTTGTCAGATAATGTTTTTCAGGCTTGCCACTGAGTGGTGTGGATGAAACTACTGGAGAGTACTTCTAATGAAAATATATGAATTATGGATTGAAAGGATAATTTGCTGTTATTTCTTATCATCAAGTATTTCATTGATTATTATTTTTAAAATGATCCCCTGTGCAATGTCAGAAAACGGTTAAAAAATACCGGTCGCACGCTCAAAAGGCCGATAGCTTAATTAATATTCTTATTTTGTGTAACTTCCAAATCCAAATCCAAAACCACAGACAATCATCAAATTTGACAGGGGATGTGAGGGACCTTTTTATGATATAAATTGTTGTCAAATTATTGACCAGTTGTTTCAGCTCAAGTTCAGTACAATGCATGTCCAACCAGCACGTTTTTTAAAAAAACTGACCTAAGAGTCATATTTATCACATTTTTAAAAAATCGTATT
This sequence comes from Acanthurus tractus, assembly GCA_029783725.1. Taxonomy (NCBI): domain Eukaryota; kingdom Metazoa; phylum Chordata; class Actinopteri; order Acanthuriformes; family Acanthuridae; genus Acanthurus; species Acanthurus tractus. The sequence goes on from JAQNCA010000008.1 coordinate 9,339,870, forward strand.
TATCTTATTAAAAACACCATATAGGTAAAATAACTGGTTGATTTTTCTGACATTGGCTCCATTTGATAGCATACTCGGTTGTTTGGAAGGTCAAACAGAGACTTGGACTTACTCTTACTAAAGGTCAGGGATTTGCCAGGCTTACTGAAATAACGCTGTATTTAAAACTTTAGGTTATCCCTTGGGTAAATAAAGAACTCTATATTTAACCTGTACAAATGTAGGACAAAACAAATTGGATATAGACTAGCATGGTAAGTTTATCATGTCAGCATAACAAGAGAGGTAACTTTCACGTTAGCTTAGAAGAAATATGTATGAACAGCTACACACTGCAAATATTTTTGTTGCAAACTTATATGTTATTGAAACACATATGAAGAACGTTAACCAAGAAGAAGCCTGAAAGTGTAATGGTGGCAAATAAGTTAATATTGTAAATGTTAGCTAATTTAGCTAAATTTCTAACATTAACGTTACCGTTTTTCTAAACCAAGGACATCCTCACAATGGCAAGTCAAAAACGAGTGCCGAAAAACACAAAAACAGCAGAAACAGGCTAACTTAGCCATTAAGGATAAAAGTAAATGGCACTTGACATGATTTAACACCGAATATTCCACATATTTAGTCACACCTGAACACGTTTTGGGCCTGACATCGAACGAAAAATCAGACTTACCATATACCATATTCCCAGAATAATGGTGCCCGTCCGTACATGGCAGCAGAGGCAGCAGCTCGTCGAGTACCACCGGTCCCACGGCGAAATCATTATTCACTCGGGTTTGTGTTTCAAGCTATTTCATGAATGCTGCCGAAAAAATGAATTTAAAAAAAAGACTACAGTGTCCTAGGACCGCCACGTCCAGCGTAAGTTTGAGACGATGTTCGCTTGTTTCCGCGAGCGGACTGCTGCCAAACAGAGAGCCGTTAATCTGGCTCATCCCAGAGTCACGTGACCAGGGCCGGATTTTGACCAACATCCGAGGGATGGATGCGAAAATGCTTTATAATCACACGAACTATTTCAGATCTAACGGAGCCACATTTAAAGGCTTTGCTTTAGTCACAGTAACATTTTGACAGAAATTCACTTTACTGTTACAATAGATTAGCCTCTCACATGGATAGCATAAGTATGTGTGTACATTTGAAATGTAGTGTTTTAATTTGAAATATTTATGCTTTGGGTAATTTTAAAGACAGCAAATTTATATTTTACAAAACATTTTTAAGAAAGTGAAAATATGATTGAATGGAAGAAAATGCTGAAATGCTGGGCCCAAAGCATTCCTAAATCAAGCCCTCTGACATTTAAAATAAAATTTTAAGCACTCACAACTCACATTCGGGTCAGTATTTGATTTAAAGAAAGGCACTTGAAAAAGTCCCGTATCAGAACTGGCCTTAAGCACAGTATTTAATATGCTGAGAATTTGTCAGGGGAAGTAGTTTGCATACCTGACTGGATTTTATTTAGCTGTAGTAACTTCATCGAGTGTAACTTTGTCATGCTTTGAATTGTGCAGTATTGATGCACAATATCTACTTACATGATAGAGGTCTTCAGATGGAAGCTGGATCAGATGGAATTACTTATTCTTGAGAGCCTGTCATGAAGAGTGGCCCTATATCAAAAAATAGTTTTATGACCTTCATTATTTAGGCAGATATAGTGCTACATGATGCATAATCTTTAAAACTTCACACCCATATTCTTAATTTTTCATACTCATCTTTTGTACCAGCATAGGAATACTGTACATAGTGCACAGAGAGCAGATTAAATGCTGATAATGCTGATAATAAATGTTAATAAAGGGCCCAGCAGCTCCTTTTTGCTCCAGAGCCCCTTAACAGGTTAATCTGACTGTGCTCCAGTGCAGCTGTATGACACTAAATATAACAACTGACGATTTTATGTTATTGCACAGAAAAAGTCCTCGGTTCATGTCAGTTTGTGCCTCCGTCTGTGTGAACATTCTGGATCAAGCCTGACAGATGGGCCAGTGACCACAGCTCTAAGCTCTAGTGGGTGGACTGCATCATCGTCACATCAGGGGATTTTCCTCTCCTGCTGTGACTTTATACTGACCAGGCTGCCATCTCTTTAAACGCTAGAACACAATCTGAAGAGGAAAAATCTCAAACTCATGGTAAATTTTTAAAGCCTAAACGATTTCTAATATGATGGTCACAGAAAGTACTTGAATTATTTAACAAAAGTATCAATAAATGTGCAGAGATAGTTCTGACACTGAAATACACAGCCTCTTCATCCTTTTTTCTCAGATCTGCCAGGGAACAATACAATCTCAAAGCCGGTGTTTGTGTGAATTTATTTGTGAGTTTTGTAGTAAATATTGCCAAATTCTACTGACATTTAAGGACAGCATCATGTGGAGCTGGTGGGTTCCAGACACAGGGACTTTGGCTGGATCTGTTCATAAGAGAGCATTAGCGAGTGTTTTTCATAGCAGGGCTTTGAGCAACTGCAGTCCCATCCATTAGAGAGTGACCTACACTATTAATATATCTGCCTCTCTCACACACAAACAAGAAAAATAAGTACAACAATCCTCTGGCAGGGAAGAATGACAGAAAAAAAAAGAAAAACGTGATATCCCTCTGTAGAGAAGGTGAATGGACAGTGAGCCAGAGATTGTGAGAGATTACGGGATGGTAAATCCTAAATGAACTGAGAGATAAGGGGTAGAGAGACTAATGAAACAAGGAGGTCAGGCTCTGTAAGCGTGCCGTGCCACTGCCTTGCCACACTGACTGGGGCAGAGGTTTGGCCTCAGGAGGGCCACTGGAACCAGGGCGTATCACAGGCCTGGCTGCTGACACAGATTTGCACTATGCCATATGAATCCTTATTGTATTAATCACAGATTTGAGATTAGATTGTCAGAAAACACGAAAACAAGATGCTAGTGAACGGTGACAAAGCTCCATCTACCATAAGTACTGCTTGTGCAGAATTCTGCTTAGATAATATAACTAAATATGTGATTAAAAGTAAAAAAAAGTCATTAGTACAACCTTAAGGATTACAACTGTCTTCATTGAATAACATACTTTTTTAACTTAGTAAATTACTTAGATATTCAGCCTGTCAATAAAGAATACACAAATGTATATGTCAGTGTCATCTGTCAACACTGTATTCAATTGTCTGGCACTTGTTTAGTCCCAAATTTATATTCAAGGCTGAAAAAAAAGACCTTGCTGTCATATTTTAATGTTTTCAGCTTCAAGACAAAAGCAAAAAAAATGTAAACCATCATTTTCGTTCATTGCTGACAAAAACAAGCATTTCTGAATCAATGTGATATCAAGCAATTCTCATTTATTTTCATTTTTACCAAACAAACATAGAAATATCATTTGTATCTCGTCATCAAACAAATTCATTGACATTTTGTTTAATCACAGACCATTTCCTAGAGACAAGTATACAAATACATTTATTTGAATCGCAAGTAAAAATCAAACCAGAAAAAGGGCGCCTGAAGCCACAGCAATGAATCATTTTGTTCTATCAGGTCTACCAATACCAGCCGATTAACACCTTGAAGCACAAAGGCTCTTTGCCTACCAACAACAGACTCATGTTAATGTCTGCTAAATTGGATGCCCACAAAAAAGCTGCAACTTGTCTCATTAAAAAAAGCTATTATAGTATTTACACTGAGTGGTACTCCAAGACCAAGTACTTACAGTTAAAGCAAGAGATCATTCATTTAATTTCTTGTACACAAGTACTATTATCAAAGTCATGCAAGATAAAATTAATTTCTGACATCAAAACTTGCAATTGGATGGAAACTTTAAAAAAGGATGCCAATGCACTTTCTATACTACTACAGGTTAAGGCAATGGAATTAAATTCCTTTTATATATGTGTGTAACTGTGTGTGTCATTTCGAAACCAACTTTGATGTGGAATTAAAGCTGTTTCATATCATATGTTTATGTAGGTCTTCGTTCTCAGTTTGTTTAAAAAAAAATCTCATCACACATCCTGGAATTCAGGTACAAACCAAAAAAAAGTTACACATTTCATATTCTGCAAAAAGGTATTAAAAAGATTTCATCAACATCAAAAGGAAATCAATACAGCCTTTTTGCACAGTGCAATCACAGAACTGGAAAAAGCCCTTACAATCTGTACATATGGCATGGCTTTTTCTAGCACAAAAACCGGAAGAAAAATGTTTAAAAAGAGTGCAGAAAAGACAATCGAGTCTCCAGAAAATCAACGCACAGTCTATTTAGATAAAGATAGAAACACTCAGAATTACAAAAAGCAGAGGGATAACATTTAATAGTGCTACTCCTGTATGGTTAATCCCACTACTCCTTTCTTTCACATTACAGTGCCTCCTGGTGGTTCATACCAGTTACTGTGCTCTTTACATTACAGTTACCAACAGTCACTAGTGTGAATCCAGAATCAGCATACAGTGTCAAAATTTGAAAAAATTATCTGATCTCTTTCATTACTGATAAATCAGTGACTTTTCCGCTGTCAGTGAGCTGCAATTAGTCATCACAGTTTGAGCGAAAATCTGACTAAACACACTGAATCAGTGTCTTACTATACCTCGTTTCACAGCTCTTAAACTCAGGCAGCAGTGTTTTTAACCATATTTTGGCCAAACTTTGAATGCTATATTCTAGTACAGAGAAGGTGAATTACACTGCAAGAGTGTTTGTGAGGAAGTTTTCTGCTGAGACACTTCCCACCACTGTTTCTGACATGGGATTCAACATGACCACAGCTGCCTTTCTTTTAAGTTCTTATACACAAGCAAAGATTTTTTGGGGGGAAAAAACAAAAAAAACAAAACACATAATCTATAGGCAATCTTAACATAACACACACATGTAATTTGAAGTTACTAGCTGCATCCAATATTTTTCCTATTCATTCAGGTTATGCAGTAATACTTTAATAGAGCAACTACACTGTAAGAAATGGGGTACAGGATATCTTTTTCTCTGCAGAAGTGAAGTTGTAGGTTAAACCAAAACAAATTTGAGGCTTCAAGGGTCTGAGAATAGCCAAATCAAGTAGGCTTCTTTGGCCTAGTAGTCATGTGTAAATTAATCTCCAGGTTTTTTTTTCACAAGCCTGTTTGTGACTGCTTGGACTTATCCCTCACACCTTGAAAGAAACATTGTCCAGAGAAAGACAAGGAGGAACATGGGAATTGAAAAGGAAGTTACTTTAGAAAACACCCTTTAATTTAGCTAGGGCTAACTTAGCAAGAGCCTCACAAGATTCAACCGAATATTTTTACACAAAATGTTATGTGTCTGTTTTTGTGCCCCAAGTCTGACACCCTATTTGCCAAATTACAGTATCACCTCATTGCCAGTATGACTACAGCAACCTTTAGCTCTTTCAATAGGCATGTGAGTGTTATATTGAGTTAAACATGAACAAAAATCTGTCATAATCTGAGACCAGCCCTCACATGCAGCTTGCTCCCACACATTTCAGGATCTGTGATGGGGCAGCAGCACGGCAAACAAAACAAAGTGCAAAATTTTGGGGAGCAAAAAAATCAATGTGTCTCTTGTAACCAAAATTTTCATATAAAAAGGTAAATCTAACATCTGTTTTGTATTTTTGAGGTCAACCATTATAAACATACACTCCTGGAGGGGAAAAACAAACACTTCTGATTTCATAAAAAATAATTACATGAACATGTACCTCCACTGCAAGTCCCCTGAAACTCTCCTCTGGTTGCAGTGTAGCAAATAGTGCAAATCGGTTTTAATATTTCAGTCCATAGGACCACATTTCCTCAATATATTTAGTCAAGCAGGTGATACCCACTGCTTTCTTTATGTTTCGGTAATTGATAAACCATTGCTGAATCTCAGAAAAAAACTCCTGTACCTGCTAATTATTGCATGTGACACATTTAACTTTTTTTTGCATATGTTTTGTATGGACCTGTGATACGACTTCATGTTTCCCTCCGAACCTTTTTCTTCTGAGAGGATTTCTGAGGCTCCACAATTGGCTCAGACTTCTCTGTAAATAGATTAAAAAGATGGAAAAATAAGGGGGTTGCATTTGGAACCATCTATGTTTTAACACATAGACCATAAGTTCAATATGAGCTTTAAAGAAAATGTATGAAAAATGAGAGAAACTGTGAAAACAAAAGTAATCAGTGCTGTACTGTTTAAACAATTATTTGCTCTGTGACTTATTCACTGTGAATAGGAGTGAGTTACATACAAATTCAGACTCAGATCTGCTGAAACCTACTCTGAGAGGAAGATATGCTGGGATTCTGCTTTTTTGAGGCCGGCACAGGAAGCTCCTGAGGTGCTGCGCTTGCCGTCTGCAATCAAACAAATGCAATGACATTAGCAAAACAGGGAATGTGAATTGACGGCCAGATGTGAATTTAGTGTGAATATAAACAAAAAATAAAACGATTTATACTCTTTTAGAAAAATAAAAATCTGACAGCTTGCTGTTATCTTTTAATCCTTGCCTGAGCCTCAGATGGAGCCTCCTCTTCAGTTTTCTTTTTCTTTTTCCTCCTCCTCTTGGATTTGGCAGCTCCATTGGAGGGATCCTCAGTGTCTTTCTCATCCTCCGATGCCTGACACAACAAAGACAGATATTCAGGTTATTAAAACTAAAACACTACACTCTGGTAACAGAGATACCCATGGCAGGAAGGAGTCAGTAGGTGTTTTGTTGGATGTACACAACTTGACTATATGACTCATCAACGAGGATCCAAATCAATCTGTTGCAGCCTTTTCTTCTGCAAGAGTTTGACTTCCTGGTTTTTGTGTTGCTTCCTAAACAATGTACCAAATAAACAAGCCAAAAAATCCCAAACCCTGATTATATAAAGGTTTAAGAGACTTTCAGACTTGCATATGGATAATTTAGAAGTGTGTAACACATGTAAATAGTCATGTAGATGATTTGGCAGAGTGTCAGTGAGACCTTGTTGGGGACAGGCTGCTCCTTTGGTGGTGGAGCTGGTGTCACCACAACAGGAGGCTCTTCGTAGTTTCCCCAGTGCACTAACGGGGCGTTCCAGTCAGAGCTGGGGTCCACTTCGGCCATTCCATCTGAAATGATTCACACCAACAGAATGGCACTTAGACAACAAATGACTGATTCAAAAGTATATTTATGTCTAAGTTGGGATATTTTTCCTCTCTTTTGTCCCTTAAATGCAAAACACATTAAATTCTCAGATTTTTAAGACTTATGATTAGGCTTCATCTTACTTACTTACTGGACAGCTTCATTTTAAACTTTATTTTTCATTTTGTAATGATTGGAATAGGAATGTTTTCTGAAATACTTACTGAATCCAGACCATTCATCATCAGCTTCAGGGCGGCTCGTCCACTGCAGCTCTACTGAGTTTCCTATTGGGTCTAAAAGAGACAGAAGGTGATTGAGAAGGAGAGGGAGGGGGATAGCAGTAAAAGTAAAGTATAGAATTTAATTAGTTCTAAGAAAACAAAAGAAAATGTTGGAATGTTGGAAGTTAAATCATATTTCACAACAAAGAGTCTGATTTGTGAATGGTTGATAATTCTGGCTTTTAATCATTGAACAAACCTGTGGTGTTTGGCCCCAGCATGGAGAAAGACATGTCAGTCTTCATCCGGCCTTCAATGCCACTCCATGCTGCTGGGGAGAGCACACAGAAACAGATTAAACTGCTGTTCTGGCAAATGAACTGGAACTCAGGTTTGGCATCAAGTTCCACTAAATTCTAGATTGAGTGCTTCCGTGACAGCTGCATTACTTCAAGTCACACTAGCAGTAAAACTATAATGTGAATTTTTAAAATCTTAAATTCAGTGTGCTGAAAACAGCCAAACAGGTAAAAAAAACAACACTGTCCCTCTGTTTTTTGAATATGTTTTGAGAAGGTGTGCACAAGTTACAGTGGTACCTTGTGTCTCCTGTCCCCAGGACTGATGCTTGGGTGGGGGCCT
>JAQNCA010000008.1:9348813-9360459 GCA_029783725.1 Acanthurus tractus
TTTTTTTAAGAAAAAATAACAGCCATCAAATAAAGAAGGAAAAAGCTAGTAAGTAGTTTTTCCATCTCAGTCACAAAGAAAAATGTTAAGCTTTCTTTACCAGCTCCACTGGCTGCTTCCCCCTTTCCAGTGCTTCTTGAACGCAGGGATTCTGAAATAATATGAAAAAACTATGTTCAAGTATCATTCAATATTACTAGATAAGTCTTGTTTAAGCAATAGTATATTGTCCACCTCAAAATTATATATATATATGTATATATATATATACTTCGCCTTTCAAACACTGCAAGTTTAATAAATCTCAGTTAAACTTTTAACAGTAAGCCCTGGCAAAAGATGACCTCTTGAGTGTCACAGGAAATCCTTGTATTCTAACATTTGCTGAATAAGTACCATGGTTTCCTCTGTTCTTCTTAGTGTTGGCCGATGCTGTGGCTACAGGTGTCTCCACATTGGACTTTGGAGCTTCCACGCCTCCTGAACTACCAGAATCCTCTGGGCCCTTGTCCTTCCTGCGCTGTTGCTTCTTCTCTCGGTTACTGACTTTGGTCTCCCACGCACCTGGTGGATTCAACCCCATCAATAACAAATGATTGGGTGACCTGGTGTGTGCTTTGTGTGCTTAGATATGATAAGGACGACTTCTAGATGGATTATCGTGGATGATATCTAGTTAATTATTAAGAGGCAACAACAGGAAAACAAAACTATTATTGTAGCAAGTAGGGCTTAAAAAAACTAAAGAGGTTGAGTGGGTTGTGAACACAGACAACATCAGGGGCGTATAACTTAACAGACAATTTGAAAATGAGAAGTTATTGTGAAATTTCCCCCCACCACAGTTGAGTCTTACCATCATCAGGTTCTTTCCCTTCATTTGTGGACACATTCTGGACTGGTTTCACATCTGTCTTGGGTTTCTTCTTGCTCTTTTTCCCCTGTACTGGAGCCTTTACCTCATGCACCTATGAGCAAAAGAATAAAAGTCAAATTGTTGTCAAGTGTGAGGTTATACAAAAAAAATGTTTTTATTAATGGCAATATGTAACTTTGCTGCTTTCTTTAAAAGCCATGCTACACTGACAAAGGCTGACGGTGATGGTTCAGCAATATCTCATCAACGACTATACTTAAACAAAACAAATAAATACCAAAACACAAAACAAAACAAAAAATAACGGATAAAACGACTTTGACCAAAAAAAAACATGGCTGCCCTGCCCACCAACAACCACAAACAGTTTCAGGTTCCCTTAATTTTGGCAGCAGCTGCTCAAAACATACCTTTTCAGTTTTGATCTGTGGGGCTATCTTGGAAACTGCCTCCGTCACTTTAACTTCCTCTTGAGCTACAGCGACTGGTTGCCCATTAGATTGTGTCTTCTGAGGGAAAAAAGACAGACATCAAATAAGAAATAAAAAATAATAAAAAACATTCAACTTAACTGAAGTCTATTGACTTATGTATTGTGTTTGCAGAATAATCTAACTCAACGTAAATATTAATCTTTTCAATTTATCTAAATTTACTATATTCACAAATGCTACATCAAACCACTGCAAAATCGTAAATTCATTAAATCGAGGATCAATTTGCAGACCTAAAAAAGTTGATTGGGTGCCTAACTTTCACAAGGCTGACGACACCTGATCACAAACTTTAGACTTTGGATTGAATAGCCAACATAATCGGGAAACCAGCATTTATGTTTCTGAGACATTACCACAACGGACTGAGTAAAACCTTTATAACAGCAAATTTTGTTGGCAATGAAAATCGTGTCATTTTCGAGTTATGACAGCAAATATAAATTCCACGTGAGGGCAAAACCAGTAACGTTATACTTCAGGCGATTTCGCTGTTGTTGCCTGTTAACGTTATTAGCATTAACTTGGCTATCTCTCATTATTAGCTTGTCACTTTTATGTATACCACAGTTAGCATAATTGTTGGCTCAGAACTTGTAGCCTCTATGATGATATAGGTTGGTCAAACATGAAAAAGCTAGCGTAATTTTCTTAATTAACATTTTACGTTTAATATATTTTAAATGTACTATAAGTATCGTTTTGGACACGAGGCAAATGATCCCTAGAAAGCCTAATTTCTCTTGCCTAAAGAAAGTGGGCTGTAACGCTATGCTAACGTTTGTTGATTCATGGTCTCCGAAATAGCATTGCTGGCTAACTAACTAAAATAAAGCAATGGGAGAAATAACAGGAATTATCTTAACGCTATCCAGCCCTGGCATTGAATAAATGAACATTATTGCTTTGCATTAATTGATTTTGGTCAATTAACAACGTCAGTCGCATTTCTTTTTACTGCTCCACCGTGATTCAACAGCTCCTTTACGCTAAGTACGGTGACGTTACCTTTTCTGTCGTTTTCTTTTTGTTCCTCTTCTTCTGTTCTTCTGCTTTGGCACTTTTAGCTGGAATGGCCTTCTCGGGCTCACAGCTGCCTTGGGTGACCAGGGATCCCCGCTTTTTCCCGACAAACAGACCGCCACAGACGGCGGCCCATGACAGAGCAAGCAGCAGAAGCAGACCCACCGCGGCCGTAGACAGGATGACCCACGTCGGGTACAACTCGGGCTTCAAGCCCAGATCCACGCCGAACTGAGCCCGAACATACCCTTGTCCTGAAGACAGAACCTCCTTCAAGCGGCTGGAAAGAAGTTCGGCTTTTTCAAGCGCAAAACCCTGAAAATCCCCAGCCATGTTTGCAATTCGCGAAAACACGAGCTAATTGTTAGCTATCATTGCCAGCATCCGTATGCTAACGGAGGAGTGGCTAATCTAATCTGACCGTTGGGGGAAATCTCCGTGTGAGTTGCGCTACAATTCTCAGCATATAAACTCTACTTTCTCCAACAGTTTCAAAACCAACCATGTTAGCAAGATTCACGTGTTTGTCCATTTGTGATCATCCTTTGGTTCAATCATACATAATTCATCTTAAAAACTCTATTTACGACACAATTTTCATTTCTAAAAACATTTTATTGTACATTAAAATGACAAAATCCCCACCAATTCAAAGAGATACCAGCAGCTTTCAATACAGACCCAATAAAATATTCTGGATTTTAACCATCTTTGAAAGTTCACAGTGGTACAAAATAATTATTCATCTCATCGAACTTATTGTTTCATCTCATGCCAGATGCTGATGCTGTAGTGTGTTTAGGTCAAAAAAAGGCCATGAGGTCCATGGAGAGATCTGTTTGTTAACCATATTCCCCTTTACAAATAACATTAGTGCTTGTAAACTCAAAGTGTAACTCCTAATCCCTGTTGCCAAAGGTTGCGAATGTCTGCTGTAGGAATGCAACTTTAAACTGTTAGCTATTTATTAATCCTGTACAATGCTGTCATGGTACCAGAGCAAAAGTGTTCTTTTTTAGAAAAAAAACTGTTTAAACATGATAAATAAATAAATATGATAAATGTAACAAAAATGTTACAGAACGGGATTTTTAGTTTTAGAAGTCTGCATCCAGAGTGAATTCACCATCCATCATGCTTGACATAACTCCAAATCTCTGATACTCTGCAACTCGCTTCTCAAAGAAGTTGGTTTTCCCCTCAAGAGAAATGGACTCCATGAAGTCAAATGGATTTTCAGCTTTGTATATCTTGGATTTAAGGACAGAAAAAAAGCAAAGTAAAACAGTTAAATACTGCAACTTTATGTCAATAAAATACATGTCTCCAATCAACAAATGCATAAATAACATATCACTGATAATTTCAGCAAGGAGTGTGGCTTTTGTCGTTTTCCTCTCAATCAAGGGATCCTATGCTTTAATACAACAGCTTCTATGGTATAAAAGCTTTAAATAAGAAAGACCATGTGGCATGTAATATATCTATATATGATTTCAACTGAATTACCTTAGCTAGTCCGAGGTCAGTGAGTAGCCGGTCTGCAACAAACTCAATGTACTGCTTCATGAGACAAGAGTTCATCCCAATAAGATCCACTGGCAAGGCTTCTGTCAAAAACTCCTGCAACACAAAACATTAAAAGTATATGTCTGTACTGAACTTGTGAGGCCTATTAAGATTTTGGTCATACAAAAGTGAAAAAAAAGAAGAAAGAGAATATATTGTCAAGCTGCAGCCGATTTATTGCAATGGGAGTGAACATAGACCAAATAAACTAGAAAATGAGAACAAATACAGTCAGCTTCATAAGTATTTTGAAAGTGTTAAAAGTTTGTACTAAAATAATAATGTTTTATTTTAAATCATCTGTGGTGGTTTACAGAGCCAGTACTTATACTTATGGAGCTTACTATATGCTGTACATTATAAGAACCTACGAGAAGTTTTGATTGAGCATATTCAATTCAACTCTTGCTGACCTGCTCAATGCTAACAGCTTTGGTGATGATGTCCTTCACACGGTCCTCTGATGGCTTCTTCACCAGGTAGTTGTACAGCAAGCAAGCAAAGTTACAGTGCAGGCCCTAGGAAACAAATAAAAAAGACATCTCAGAACAGAGGATATAACAACAGAGAAAATCAGCCTTTAACTGGCTTCTCATAAAATCTGTGACCGTATTTACTACCTGAACTGATTCTTCTAGCAGCAAAGTGTAGATTAAAGAGCTGAACAAGTAGCCACCAGGGAAGTGGCAAATACAGACAGTAATAAAGTCCGATAACCTAGGATTTGGTAAAATTGCCTGAAATTATAGGGATAAACTTGCAAAGCTAAACCTTTGTGAAGGTGTGTCAAACAAAATCATTTAAGATGATGATGTACAAGAGAAATGATCAAATTTAAGGCCTTTATGACAAATCAAACCATCTCTTCTTGTCTGTGGATTCTAGTTACCTCATCCCTGCTGATCAGCTCATTGGAGTAGGTAAGACCAGGCATCAGTCCCCTCTTCTTGAGCCAGTAGATGGAAGCAAATGAGCCAGAGAAGAAGATGCCCTCCACTGCTGCAAAAGCTACAATTCGCTCCCCTGAGGGAAGAGGATGTCAGAACTTTTATTAACCACAGTAAATGGAAAGCTTAACTAGGAGAAAGTCTCTTGTTATTATCTGATTTACAATATTATGCTTTTTGTGTTGTATCTTTCTTACCAAATGTGGATTTGCTGTCATTTATCCACTGGAGGGCCCAGTCTGCTTTTCGTCTCACACAAGGCATTGTGTGAATGGCATTAAATAAGTAGTCTCTAAAACACAGAGTTAATAAAAAAAACTTACTTGACTGAACATGTAGCCTCAGTTAAACAAATAGAGCACCTAAGACAAGTTTTTACCTTGCAGTTTTTAGGTTTTACTGTTAACCAACAGCAAATTAAATTATTATTATTAATTTCTAAATGGATCTGCTGGAAAATTAGCATGAAAAATAACTCAAAAAGTCTATTATAGTGAAGCTGATGTAGAATGAAGGTAGAGAGGAAAATTAGTGCAGTAAAAAACATATTTTAGAAAACTAAACATGGAGTGTGAAAACTTTTTGTCAACATGCCAGTTGATGCAGGTGCCCTAAAACAGTTCCTTGTCAGTTGGTGCATCAAAGCTGGGAATGCAACAGAAAATACCACAAAGTGTTGCAGACTTAACCTATAAAGCACAGCTGCAAGCCTTACAGTTTTTGTTGTTGCTGTTTTTCAGAAGATTAGATATATACAGATATAATGTATCTCTATGTGGTCATGGACTTGCTCCAAAGGGAAGAATTCATATTTAAAGAATATCAAATTTGCTGTTCAAACATTATTATTATTTACAGACTGCAACAACTCTAAAATAATAAAACTGATTTTATTTTCTTTTTCCCTTTATTCATTTTAATCTCTGCTGTCACTAATCAAGCCACAAATAAAGCAATTTGTAGCTACAAAGTTCAGTGACATTAGAATTCATGCTCTTCTCATAAACTGCAGAAAACTGTGCTCATTTCAATGGATTTTTTTTCTTCTTGAATTCACCCTTCACAGAGCCACTGAGCATCAGAAGCAGGTGCTCAACCAAAGAAATAACAACAAACTCACCTCTCCTTCAGGTCCCTGATATAAGTGTTAATGAGCATGCTGTACATCTCTGAATGAACAGTTTCTATAAGGATCTGGAAGCTGTAGAAGGAGCGTGCTTCGGGGACCTGAACCTCCTGGCAGAACCTCTGCACCTGTTGGATAAGATTAAAAAAAACACACAAACTGATATTAATACTAAAACTAATAATGATTTAACTGGGCTTAACAATGTTACTTCTCTTTACAGGCATACAAGGCACAAAGCATCTGTAACAGCTGTTCGGTATCCCCCTTCTCACCAGGTTCTCATTGACGATACCATCGCTTGCAGCAAAGAAGGCTAGGACGTGAGAGATGAAGCGTTTCTCCTCAGGTTTCAAACGGTCCCAGTGTACCAAGTCTTTGGATAGATCAACCTGGCAAACACAACATCAACGGTGCATGTGGCTTATTATTCAGTTTTTAAATGATGAACGGCTGCAGTTGATATCCAAGTTTTTCATTTAGCTGTCTCTGTGTTTTTGGATGGTATGCACCCGTACCCCAAACATTTTATATCTTATTTTATCAATGGTAGAATTCAGATTGTCTCAAATAAACTGCTACTAATAAGCTTGTGTACTCATTAAAATACATCATGTCAACAAAACTTTATTCTGTAAAAAATATTGCATATGTTTTCAATGATTGTGATTGACAGTTGAAACATTCAGATCCTTTTCATTTAAAAAAAAAATCAATGGGATACCCACCTCCTCCACTGTCCAGAAAGAGGCTTGTGCCTGTTTGTACATCTTCCAGATGTCGGGGTACTGAATGGGGAAGATGACAAATCGCCTGGGGTTCTCCCGAAGCAAAGGTTCGTCCTCTGTGTCTGTACCATTTTGGCAGTCCGGGTCTTTATCTTTGAAGCCGTTCTACAAAGAATCACACAGAGTTTCTTTTGTTTTGGTTCCTAGTTGTCAAATGTCTTTGTGCCTTTAAATTATCAAATAAGCCACCGCGCGTGCGCATTAACTAACAACATTTACAAAAGACAAAACGGATTTTGGTGTCAAATATCAGGCTTTATATTTTTTTAGAAGTTTTTATCATTGTAAATGATTATCTTGCCACGATCCATCGAGAGTTTTACGATTTTAAAAGCTGTTTTCCATGTTCGTGTTCAATCCGACACCCCCGTATGCGTAACGTGGTAGCTTACATGACCAGACAAGGGCAGTTTAAAATCCGCTTAAACGTAAAGCTTTCTACTTTAAGTATCATAGTGATATTAACATAGTAAAAAATCTGACATAGCTACGCCATTTACATGGAAATATCTCGGGTTTAGAGGACACACACACACTAATGCATAACACTGTAGCTAGGCCGTCCTACTGGTTACCTAAGTCAAATTTACACAGATGTGTCAACACTACTTACCGTTTCTCGATGATCAGATTGCGAATTAATGTGTATTAGGTCCATATCCTGAGAGGACATTTTATCACCATCGGTGTCATTGAGTTTGGTCTTCTTAGTTACTTCTGTATGCCATGGCCGCGGATGTTAGTCTTTTAAACACATAACGGGCTGTAGCGCCTCCAGCGGCCACACACGAGTCATGTTAATAACACCAAATAATTCTATTGGCTAGACTTTACATACGATACTACTACTTCTCACATCACATAACATGAGTCATACTGCAAAGTTTGGGGAAAAATGAGGAAACAAAAGAATACATTCATCTAGCAAAGACAGGAAACAGTGCACTTACTCATAATGAAAATCTTTTATTGGACAGGAATGTGATTTAACATCTTTAATACAAAAAAAGCGTTTTTATTTATGTAAACACAGAAGAACTTATATAATTCCCTGTGTTCTTAATAACAGCATGACCAATGTATGAATTAGGAGCTGGATGTCAATATGTGTAGTCAGTCCAGATTACTACACTGGAATGTTGTGTACTCCCAACCGGAACACATCATTTGTACAAGCCCAAGCACAGTTTTGGGACTTCAGCATAAACACCTGATGAAAGGCCAATGGTGGATCATCATCTACCTGTTGCAGAAGAGGTTTAGGACATATTTGTTAGCAAAATAATAAGAAGAAACTACAATACTGATTAAGGCACAAGTGTATTATACATACTGTACATCACATGGGGTTTAATTTATCAAGTTCCAATCTGACTTTTAAAATATCGATACCAATACCTAGGCTTTGTGTGCCTTTGACTTAGTTATTACTTTTCTAACTCTGTAAACAACAAATTAATTAAACAATTAACAAACAAACACATACGCATTAATGTACTTAATTTTATTTCATTCAACAAATGGTATCCAATTCAAGATCAGCCAATACCCAATCCAACCATTGAGAGATTTAGTATCAGTGTATGTCTAATGTAGTTGCTATGCAGCACAAACGGCCTGCTCATGGACTGCAGAGAATCAGCTCAAAAAAACTTGTGAACAGCCCACTACTGACCAATCAGAATAGCAGCAAAACTGGAGTTATCATCCCTGCAGAATTCTGAGAAGGACGAGTAATAAAGAGCAATAAATATTTTATTGGTAAGTGAAATCACTTCGCTGTTTCTGTTACAGAGTTTCCATGCATCCCTTTTGGTTTCAAATACTGATTAGATTCCTGAAAATGTTAATGCTCTAAACTCTTACTCCATTGCTGCAACAAGGGATAAAAAAGGTCACTTTGTGATGTTATCAAAAATAAAAACTATTAAACCCTCTGTGATACTTCATGTCTTAACCTATGTAACCCAGACCAGAAGACAGTACAAAGTTAAACTCCCTTTGTGATACTGACCCAAGTGTAGACCCATAGTTATTAACAAAAATGTACTAGCTTACCTGTAACTGTCCAAAGACCATGATTAGGATACAGCTATCTATTGTGGGCTGGAAGTCTTGTTCTGTGATAATGTGCTTAATGCGCTTGAAAGGCAAGCTCTGTGGATTAGAAACAATAGTATTAATAGCATGTAGAACACCACACACTCACCCACACAAACAAGCAAAAAGACATTTACACCAGAAGGTGCATGTGAATTGCTTCTTTTGTTTTTTGTTTGGGAAGTTAACTTTTCCGCATTTTGTGTAGATTGTAATCAATACAAACTCATACTCACCACATATTTACCAGCAATGGCTTCCTTCCCTTGAAAATGTGATCCTTCCCATGTCAGACAAGCTTCAGGGGACTAAATAAAAAGAGTTTACCTCAAATGCATGAACACAACAATTTCTTTTATAATGCATCATATTTTTTACAACAGTGACTTCAACTATGGATGTTAAGTTTGATGCAGTTTTGTTTTATATTGTGTTATGATCTTCCTTTATAAAACATCCAATATCTAAATGGTCCCTAAGCAGACTTACATAAAGGTTACTCAGGGCCGCCCTGTTGGAATTGTCAAACAGGTGGTAATATTGTTGAACAAAGCCCTCTCCAATCGTTTGCCATATTTCTTTCTCCGCAGCCATGTGTGAAGCTTTAAATCTGTCAATAAAGAGAAGATCTGTTAACAGCAGTTAAAGCTGCAGTAGGCTGCAGATTGTTCACTGAACTCCTGTTGACACTATAAACATATTAAAATATTTTTTTCTGGTCAATCCAGTTATAGCTCTATGGCTAATTTCCCCATCTATGACAACTGAATGGTGGATGACCTTTTACATAGCTTATTTAAATGATAGAAAATGGCGTAAAGTTGTGCATGACAGAGTGCAAGTAACTGCTGGTTTTCTGCTTGGCATCACAGTGATTTCCTAAAGCGTATGAAATGACAAGAGGCTTGTTCAAGATGAGGCCTGTGCAGAATCCTTCCGAGATAGCCACACAAAGGATAAGATACAAAGATATGCTTTCAACTTGATCCCAACTTGCTCTGTGACATACTGGCAACGATAACCTTAAGAGACTGAGGTGGCAACAGTTTTCAAAGCCAGGCACCTGCAGCTGCTCTCCACTAGCTGACTACAAGACCCAGGGCACAATGGTCATTTGATGTTACAGCTGATTGGTTCAGACAGTGATACAATTTTATGACATTTTATTGAAACCTATTTTTTGATAAATTTCAGACATCTTGTTTTTATTGGCTTGTTTTTTAAAGTTTATTCTGTTAACAGGATACATGTTGTGTAGCTGGCAGTGGCAATTAGTACTCAGTGTGATAAAATACATATAATACACATAATTGCAATATAGTTGAAGTCAATTGTATATATTAACATTCAACTGATTTAATTATATAAGTATTAAGCAACACAAAAAACTTCTCATTAGTGGGATATATGGATTCTTAAAATAATATCTGTAGGCCAACATACAATAATATCTGTAGGCCAACAGAAGTGAAGCCCTGGCAGTCTCTGATAGATCGATGATAAAAGTCATTGTCTTGCATTTGTTTTCTGCGTTTGAATATTAATACCCTCAACTATAAACGCAGTATGAGAAGGATTGGTAAGCTGATAAATGTACAACAGCAAACAGATATGATGATGATTTAAATGGAAATTAAACACAAAGTTTGAACTTCTAACTAGAAGATTACGCAAAAAAAATGCTATATGCTCGATAACGTAACATATCGAAAGCAGATCAAACAAGGTATAAGTGTTTCCTGTCACGCGGTGTACAGACTGAAGGTCAGCTGCAAATTGTGGACTTGACCACAACTTTATGTCTAGCCGGTTCTCGTCCGCTTTCCAGGCGAAGCCCAGTAAATCTCTATCAAATCCAAACAGTGCTGAATTTCAATAGGCTTTGAAGTTATGCGGATATTATTGGTGTGGATCTGTCATGATTAAACTACAATGTTCTGAAGACAGACTCCTAAAAACGCATTTGATAAACTTCACCCCTTGCGTTTACACCTTGTTTTAAGTGGGTTACAGAAATGAGTAAAAATATGAAAAACATTATTTACCAAGTAAACCAAGTATATAACCAAGGCTGGAAAATCAGTATTGGTTTCAGAGTAAGCCGATGCAAGATTTTCTTCCTCTATGGAAAAAAAACTTCTCCCGAGGACATGGAAGAAATGCTAATCCGTCCAATAAATATGTGCATGATTATCGTGACAAAAACACTTGATAATGGCGTCAAATAAGTGAAATGGTTTGCATACCAGGTTTATGGTTGGTTCTTTAAGAAAACGTTAAGTATATTGAAAAAGTATAAACCACTATTCATGAACTTTTATACTTTTACAGCGGTCTTTTCCGTTAGCTAGTTCATGTATGTTAACTTGATGTGGCACACGGTCTGTTCGAAATCAACCGGAAAAAGTTCCTTTTTAGTAAATTCTGGACCAAATAACGGAGAGAGGAGTTTCACATACAAACGGAGGTGCACGGGCTATTCAAGTTGTTGTTCAGAAATCTGTAATTTACCGTGTTTTTTAGGTTTTTGCTTACTTTCTCTATTGTGGGACGAGCCAGCGTGGATACAAATCCAGTCAAACCGAGGATGAATAGGTTCCCGCTATCTCTAAATCATGACTAACGTATGACGTTGCGTGCAAGTTTCTTCTTCTTTTTTTCGAACTTTATTGACATTTGGCAAACCGCGAACGGGCGCCACCAATCGGTAAAGAGTGTGTGT
>JAQNCA010000008.1:9360559-9372135 GCA_029783725.1 Acanthurus tractus
AATAGTATTCTTTCTTTTCTTGCATCCAAATCTGAGTCTTGATATGGTCTCTTCTCTCCTGCTCCTACAAATGCTGTTTCTCACATTTTTTTAAATTCTGTGAAAAGATTGCCCTGTCCTTTCTTCTTCACAGTTTCTGCCACATTTCCTTTAGCCCTTTTACTTGCAAGCTAACAAATAAAGACCATTATGTGGATATTTATTATGGCCTCCTCCTCCCCAACTATGTAACACCTACAACAAAATCAATACACAGATCCTTGCGAAGGAGGTGGTACACTCATGCAGAAAAGGGCTGCATCGACAAACTTTACGGTGTGTGTAAGGGTCATATCAGACTACCAACTTAATATTCTTCCAGTTAATGTTTAAAAACGCTGTAACAAATTGTTTCATCAGACTGTCCAACTTGAGAAACTAACACCACTCATCTATAGTGTGCTTTTATTGAAAAGGTGTGAACAAGCCCCATATCAATGAGACAACGGTCATCCGTAGCTAGTAATGTCTGGCTAGCAATAAAGTAAGTATTTTGAAATGGAAGACATTAAATGCTTAACTGGGTGAGACCAATATTGCTTGGATAGAGTGATTAGAGACATTAGAAATACAGAATAATTCATAGCAGGACAAGATTTTTACAAACACCAATGTACTTTATAAAAAAATCTGGGTTAATTCTCCATGTAATACATATTAAGATTTATTAAGTCCTTAGTCCATTTTACCTTCTTTACAGTGTCCTATTGGCAGCTGGGATGACTTTGTCCTCCTGACCTGTGATAAATCCAACATCTTCCATTTTTTTATTTCTTCAGGAATAATGAAAACAAGACTGACAGAAATAAGACCCATTCAGGCACTTTTAAAATAATTTTGCTACAGTTCAGTGCTTGTTGCTGCCAGGAAAATGACACTCAAAAATGCAGAGTGTCGTCTCTCATTTGACTTCCAGTGACTTGTACAGAAAGGCTGCTATTGCTTTGTTGAGGCCACTGCACCAGAAGATCCTCCTCCAACGGATGGCAGTAAAATTTGTCCCTACAGTTTCATCCAACAGGCCTCTGAGGTTAGAACTAAGTTATGTGTAAAATGTTCTGGCATGTCACTGCTCTGGCTGTGATGTGAAATAATCATCTGTCCGGAAAACGTTGGGAATCTCTTGGTGCTGACGTGATGCTTGTCTTCTTGGGCTGGCCGGTTTCTGTGAGCGAAAGGACAAAAATTAATCCTTTTTATCCAATAGTACAGTAACAATTGCTTTGGGAAATTTAAAAAGTTTATTGAAGAAGTGCCTCTGTTGAACTATGCAACACTTATTCTGGCCTTGGTACAGAAACTGGTTATTGCATGATATTTCATACAAGAACAAACCATTTTTGTACCACCAAGCAAACAAACTGAAAATGTAAAAGTACAGAATTACTAGCACATGATGGAGCTCTCACATTTAAGAAGCCTGGTACACTCATTGTGCGGAGGATCTTCTTGAAAGCACCCGGTAGTGTTCCAAGATCTCCCTCTGCCTGTGTGACCTGTTCCTCCATCGCGCTGACATTGGCTCCCACCATCTTTACAAAGGCCTGCAGGCACGCAAGAATAATTTTTAAAAGTAGAGCTAGGAACGATTCAGATCAAAAGCTGTACTGGGTGCAATACTAATGCAATTCACTTATAAGATCACCCATACATATACTGATTCAGATGCTCTAGTTTTATGTTGAATTCATGTAAAAAAGCACTAACTTGCAGTTGATACTGTGGTGTCATGCACTTACAGGAGTTACAAGAGCCACCTGCTCCCCCTACACCTGTTTTTATGTGAAGCCTAACTGACCTACTGTCCAAATAAATTGCTGCTTTAACTTCTGGAATAGCTCAGTTGGAAAAATGTTCAGGAAAATTAAATAATCAAAAGTAGCAAAATAAAGAAAAGAGAAATGTAATGATTCAAAGCCATTCCTCTAGATAAAGAATGGACAGTTACATAAATCACCCCTTATAGAAGCATTGGCTTACATAACTTCAGATTATTATGTTTATCTTAGGTTTTTATTGTTATTAGTTACACGGTAGCTGTGAATTTTTTGGGATTTGGGAAATCAGGAACTTACTGAACAACCAGGCTAGTATTTGCTTCCATTGTTAGACGAAAGAAATGGTCGTTCAAACCATCAGTTAGAGTTTCTGCTTATCTCAAGTTTTCATTCCAAAAACACAAAATTAAAATTTTGTTTAAAGTAGTGTTAACCCACTCAATCTTGTGGAGTTAAAAGGATCACTCACCTCTAACTTGTCAATTCTCCTGTATATTCGTCTCATTTCGTCAGACTTCTGCTGGATTTGAGGTAGGTTTTCATTCACTATCTGGGACGTATCATTACGGATCTAAAGGAGAAACACAAGAGGATGAAAGAGACAAAGATCCATATAACTGAGTAAAAACTAGATAAGTTGAATTATGGCCTAACTTAACTTACCATATCAAGCATTCCAACAAACTCGTCTACTCTAGTCAGCATTTCTTCCAAGCTCTTTTCCAAACACAGGATCTAAAGCAGATATCATAGAAAGGAAATACTATTAAAATGGTACCACAGCTACATTAAATGTTTCCAATGAACATAGCCTGCTAAGAACTTGTGTGTTTCTCTGCAGTTTTAATCAAGTCAGACACACTGTCTGCAGCTGGAATTCAATTAACCTACATATTTTTAAACGGAGTCAGCAGGACCACAAGGCCAAAACAAAGGGCTTTTGTCTTCCTACAAAACTCCAACTCAGCTTCTTTTTAATTACTGGGAGGTGACAGCAATCTGGTCAGTCAGACATCATAAATTAAGCTTCAGATATTTGTCAGTTCCCACAAGAAAGACGTTTTTCTCTATTAGCTGAAGGCTGTGAACTCTCGTCACATGACTTAGGATTAAGAAGCTAACGTTATGTCAGTTTTAAATCCACGTTTAGGACTAAAAAAACGAGTTTTAGACCATCGACTTAATTTGGGACTAATCCGTTTTCACGAGGGTCTTGACTCGCGAATCGCAATAGCAAAGAAATGGCATTAACGCAAACAACATCTTTGCCTGATATTTGTCATAAAATAACTTCATGGTTTGCAAAATTATCATGGGTGTTGTCATGGTGAACTCGAATCGCTGACGGCTAACCAATCATGCCACGACCTCGGTATCGCCTAGCAACCACTTTGCCGTTGTTCAGAACTGTATAGCTCGTAAGTCAAAACAGTTTGTTAACCACATACGTTGCAGTTGTGCAAATGTATGCTAGGCTACAGCTTTACCTTACTTCCTAAACAAAGAGCTAACTTTCACTTAGCTAGTCACTGCGTTACAATGCTCTAAACGACTTGGTGAGTCTCCTATGTAAAAGCCATCATTACAAACCTCTTCTCCAGCTGTCGCCCTGATGTAGGAGGAGTAGCTGAGGGCGGTATGTCTCAGGACTTCGTCGTCCTGCTCTGAGTGGTTCTGGTCAGTCGTCCCGGGCTCTGCCGCTTCGTTGAGGCTCGGACTTTGAGAGATAACGTTAGCTGCTGCGCCAAAGCTGGGGCTCTGCGACACCGTACCGCTGCTGAGGATTTCGCTCACCATGGACAAACTGCTCGCACTTTGAGAAACGATGCCGCTGTCTCTGCTTATCTCGGCGCTGGACTCCTCCAGGGGAGACAACAGGCCCACCCTGTCCACTCGTTGATGGTCCATGTCGCCTGTCTTACCGATCTACTGCCGTGTTTTGCCTTGTCAAATGACTGAGTCACGTGTGTTGTGCAGCGGATGGTGGCTCACGAGGATCAAACAATGCAGTGCACAATCAAAGGCGTTCTTCTTTAGTTTTAGCCAATGGTTTTAGCCCACCTTACTTTACTTGTAATTTTAAGTATAAGTATGGTTGACGTTAAGTTAAAAAAAAAAACCGAAAATATTTCTCCTTACTCCGATGCAAGTCGACTCCAAGAGAAACAGGAGGCGCGAAATATTGTGGTATTTGCCTTCATTACTATAAAAAAGTATGGTTATGACTTTACAGTGTTGGCTTACTCTCTCAACCAAAAAGCAACGAGGACTTTTCTCGGTGTATTTTTGTCCTCATGCGTATGCGAACGTCAGTATTTTGTGACACCGTTTTTCACAGCATATTTTGGTCTTTCAATGAAATTTTATGTCGTTGTAATCTTGGCCAGCAGGTGGCAACAACAATTACCGCATGAGATTGGACCTTGGTTGTCCGCGGAGGTTTGATGCAGAGGCATAAACCGCAGCACTGGTTATGATAGTTTATCACACGTTTAAAAATACAATAGAATTGATAAGCTGTCAAATACATTTATTTAAAGGGCATATGCAACAAGGAATTTCCCATAATAATATATATATTTGGTCAGGAAAAGAATCACACAAGTGGTTTTTTTTGGCATATCTAAAATTTCTTAATTTCAGTGTCCTCTTTTTTTTTATCTAGCCTTAACAAGACCTTTCAGCTTCACATTTAAATCTCTTGAAATTTCAAAACTGCCATCTAAAGGTCTGTCACATAATTAATGCTAAAACTATTTTGTGTGCATGTCTTCTGCTGATATTTACTTTTAAAATTGACGTGCAGGTTGAATATTAGCTGAAAATTATTGCCAAAGACATTCATAGCAAAGACTGATTGCGTGTCATCTAGCTTTGCCAATTAAAGAAACAAACCAGTTGGGTGTCAAAGATCTGTTAGATGTTTGAGCAATGTGGCATCTTGAGCAAACACAGCAGACAAACATTCATTAGCAGACAAGTGAAAGGAGTCTGCTGCTGTTACTCCCTGAGCAAGTGAATCTATTGACTGTGGCCAACAGCCAAAGGATCATTAAGACTTGTGTCTGAAAAAAGGATTTTAACCTTTAGATGGAAACTTTGTACTTTACAAAAATTATTTTTTGACAAAACTTGACTTTTGTGTTCCTATTTCAGCTCAACCTGCCACTGCCTTCAACAGGCACGGGCTTGCTGCATTAAACTGCAGATTTACAAGGCTAGATTGGGGTTAAAGGGACAATGAAACATGATCTTAAGTGGTCTTAATTGTTCAACATCAGTGAATAGTCACATTATCAGTAATCACTGTGGTTTATGTTTTTGCTGTAGGTACTGAGGTTGAAAAAATATTCATATTACTGAGGCTCAGAACGGTGATAACAGTGCAAGTAATTTCACGCCCATTACGAAATAATCTGTGGTTTTGCATTCCTCATCTACAGACACGGCTGTTGGTGATGAAATTAGATTATCAACCTCTTTCTTAATTCTTTGCTTTATCAACTGTGGCTCTAGAGAAGAGCCTTTGGCTCTTAGGGGGTTGAAACCAAAACTTTAGGTTTTGTGTTGTTTAATATCATCACCCCACCCCCACCCCCAAACTAAGACGACTGGAAATCATCACAGGATGTTACACTGTCTTTGTTCAGACACTGTTTATCAACTGAAGTGGCATCTACTATATGTTTTATGGACAAAGGTTTTCTTTGCTACAAAACTGTGGTGGAACAAATTGAGTTATAGCTTATTTAAACATCCAGCAATAAGCAAAGACTGAGGTTTTAAAATGAAGTTAAACTGAGACAAATTGAATAACACAAATGTTCATCTGTCTGTTAAACATTTAGCTAACTTTTAACTTTTTGATTCAAGTGTTTCTCCCTTTTTTCCTATACCGGTCATTATATTACTGACTAAAATAATCTGTAAGAGGAAATAGTGGTGGGAAAAAGTAGCTGACATTTGTTAAGTTTACGAAGTTGTTCATCCTCAAAATGTAAGTATTTTCCACATCCTCACAAGTGCATTAGTGGTAGAGTCTATTCAACCACATCAAACACATAATTATTCAAAAAGAAATTGGCAACTTTTAAAAGAAACAGCTCGAATATTTAGAACCATTAATGTTACCTCTAAATCAAATCACATTTCTACTTTACAAAATTGTAAGACTTTGAATAATTTATTGGAACAGGTACAAGGATTTCATCACAATCATCAATGCATAAAAGAACTATTAAAAAAAAATCATACTCTACACAGCATTTATCAGAATATAAGAAATATAGATTTACTCTTTAAAAACATCCATAAGCAACCCCAAGTTGGTCCCAGTAATAATAATGAAAAGGGTCTTAATAGAAGTGGTCACTAACAAAAGATATTAGGCTGTAGGCACATTCAGAACTCTAGGATACAGTGGACTCACCTAAAAACAGTTTGTTCTGATGCTTATTACATACATACATACAAATCTTTTGATGTAAGACAAAGACATCTTAAAAAATACAGGAAATATATACAATATGTTTTCCTTGTTTCCTCACTTGTAACTTCCTCTTATCAATTATCTTTAAAAAAACAAAAACAAACAGAAGTTACAAATTAAGCATTTGACAAGACATATTAATGCTCATATTTATCCGACTTTGTGTTCCAGTTTTAGTCTCTGAGCAGTCGGGATGTTTCTGTCCATGTGTGTTTCTAAGTATTATAGGGTGATGACGGTGCCATCCTCCTCCACCCCTCCCCTGGGCAGTGCAAGACTGTGTCGTGGGTCCGATTTCATGGAGCTGAGGATTTTGTGCAGGCTGCCGTTGCTGTGGCGGAGGGCTGGGTTGCTGCTGTGGTGCGCAGGCTGTGCGTGGTGGTGACGGTGCTGGGACTGTTGGTGTGGGTTGTGCTGGAGGTTCAGGTCTCTGTGGAGCTGGTAGCTGAGGCTGCTGTGTTGGTGGTGATGGGACCCTCCGTTGAGGCTCGGCTGGGAGTGGAAAGAGGCAGTGGAGACCACTGATGAAGGACGTGTGGGTGGGCTTGGAGGTGCTGCTGGGCCTGAAGCTGTCGTAGGCGTCTGCTGGTGTGTGTGAGACACACTCGACGCCAGGGAAGCGTTGGACCTCTGAGACGGCCGTTTGAGGCTGCTTTCAATGACGATGTCTGTTTCCTCGTCGCTCTCCAGATCATCTTGGTACCCATGTGCTCCAGAGGATATCACCCCGGCTGACGCCACTGACAAACTCGGGTATCCAGTGGACCCACTGCTATCAGACGACTGGCCTGAGCTGCCGGAGATCCTGCTGCTTCGGACCACATTGTTGCGCTGGTTCACAGGTTTGACTGTCACAATCAGGTTGTGGCTGTTGGCGATCATCATATCCGTTACCTGATCTAAGGACTTTCCAGTTACTTCGATGCCGTTCACCTCCAGCACCTCATCATTGACCGCCAGCAGCCCGGTGCTTTCTGCCAACCCTCCGGGCACCAGCCGAGAAATGAAGATGCCAGGGACTTTCTCGAGCCCGTGTGGCGTCACCCGAACGCTGGTTCCATCGCGGATGTAGAAGCCCAGGGGTTTGTCCGAGCCGTGACGATACAGTCGGACACGGCGGTGAGACTCAGGTAGGATGTCCACATCGATGATGGAGGAGACGGGCCGGAAGTCCTGGGGCATGCCGATGCGGATGTGTGGCCGTTTGCGGTTGACATCATTATTGCGCAGTGCGACCACTGCCTTCTTCTTACGGGTGATTGTGTTGGTGCCAAAGTTAGCATAGTCAACCTCTTCTGCAGAGAAATAAAGAGACACAGAGAAAAAGAAAGATTTAGAATCTACATCTTTAGTGTCAGGTTTTCATCATTTTTAACGAGTTCAAGGGGGGTTGAGGAACATTCTTTCTCCCATGTGTATCCCAAATGTTAAAGGCAACGGGGAAAAAAAGACACATCACAGTCAAGAGAGCAGGATTTGGAAAGCAAAAACAAACTGACAAAAGAAAAGGTTTTCACCCTAGAACCGCAAAAACTTGTACATCAACACACTTTGCTTTTAAATCAAACCACCTGCCTTGCAAACTCAAAAACTCCTTGATCAAACTATGCACAGATGTGCTTCAGAATACCTTTCCTGTGATAAACCTGCTAATCATTTCTACAGAGATTTCATTCTGTATGTGGCATAACACAGTTCTTACACTGAAGCCATAAATGAGGCCCGAGTGCTTGCTGGTTTACAACTCAGTTCAGTATGAAGCCAACATTTTTACAGTGATTTAAACATATATATTAAAAATGACATGTAGGCATGTTTACAAGACTCATATGCTTAAATACCGGGACTCTCTCTCTGTGCATGTTTGTATAAATTGCTGAGTGTGCAGAAAACTTCTGCCTGTATTGACAAAGGTGAACCACCCCTCTGCTACCAGACAGCAGTGGGGAAAGGAATTCAAAGTGCGCATTTTTTCATCCAGATACACAGGCAAATACATGTACATACTATCCTGAGCACAAACATGGAGTTCCACAAGCTGAACTACTAAGAAACCACAAAAGGATATAATACAGTGTGGAAAGAATGAACTGTGAGGGAAAGATTAGCTTGGTAATCTTAGTTGAAACATGATGTTTCCAGACGGAGATTTAGAGCAATCAATAAAACAATGAAACACTTCATAGGTGGACTTGATCACCCTCGAAATAAGAGAGTGGCTTTTTCAGAACAACAGCTGCTGCCAAACATGTTCAAGCACTGGCTCAGATAAAATAAAACAAAGGAAGAAGGGTTGAGAAATAATACACTCTGGGGAGTCAAACTTGAGAAAAAACGTCTGAATGTGTTCATTGAGATATGACTCTGACACAGTGTGAGATGGTGAGAATGCAATGCAGCATGTGCTCCATGATGAATGCAATAATAACTCGATAGTTCTCTAATCTTCCTTTCTCAGGAAGTCAGGAAATCTGGACAGTGCAAAGCCTGATGTGATAGGAACTGAGGGTCCCCAGGCGGGTGCATCAGCTCCTGCACTTCCATGGCAACGGCAGTGAATCATCTTTGCCCTGCTGTTTGGGACACCTGCTTTATGAAATTATCGTTGGTGAGCACACTGTAATTTTTGGCCGCCTCTTCAAAGAAGGCTGTGGAAGGAGGGAGCTGAAAAGAATATGCAGTTTCCCGGCAGAGCCAGCTGGCCGGTCATCCCTCCAGCCTCAGAGCCCTGTGGACGTCTGCCATGCGACTCCCTATGCATCGCTGACTCATCATTAATATGTGTTTTCTTCTCCCACCACCTCCCCCCCTCTGCTCCTCCTGAGCAGAATGTTGACTAAGCAGCGTGTTTTACTACAGCTTCAAAAACCGAAAGGGTCTTAGGGGGAGAATGGTGTTGAATTTGGTGCGAGCTTTTCACTGTCAGGAGAAAAGAAGCAACTTTTGTGGGTGTCAGCAGCGACACCGACCACAGCTAAGCGCACATCAGGAACTGGTGACACCCTAATTATAGATAAATTTAAATGATAAATGAGCGAGTTAAAA
This sequence comes from Acanthurus tractus, assembly GCA_029783725.1. Lineage (NCBI taxonomy): Eukaryota > Metazoa > Chordata > Actinopteri > Acanthuriformes > Acanthuridae > Acanthurus > Acanthurus tractus. The sequence goes on from JAQNCA010000008.1 coordinate 9,369,911, forward strand.
AGACAAACCTCCTAAAAGTTGACGGTTCAAGAGCCCAACAGGACACAAACCACAAAAATAACTGATGGAAGCAGAAAAGGGTTGGGCAGAGTGAGTGTTGGCTGCTCCAGCTCAGCTCCGGCGCTGACAGTCGGTGAAGTAGACAAAACCACTTTTGAACCACACGGTGGTACAACCTCCCCTCCTGCCATCCACTGTGATTGACTCTTTGGCTGACAGCGCTGTCAGCAGCCTGGCAGGGTAGGGGAGATGCTCTGGGATGCCAAGGGATTTCATAACTGAACTTTGAGCAGGATGCACTCTTTTACTTTTTATCTGACTGTGTGGAAATCTGATGTTTTGACATCACAGATGACAAAGAAATGCGTTAAAATGTGAGTCTTAAATGAGGCTGATATCAGAAAAAAATGGCTGAACTAAGGAAAAAAACAGTAAAAATTCATTTTGAACATCCACATCTGATTCACTTGACAAAACCAAGTATAAAACAGTAGACTGGCATATCTTGGCACAGCATGAAACAGTGATGTCAAGTGCTCACAGACTTCGCCAAACTGCTGTGCCAAAAGTGAATTCTATTAGATAAAGAAACAGTCTGGAAAATGTCTCTTATCTATCTCTCTGGAATGAGTATTTTTAAAAGAACTTTGACCAGAAGCTTCCGAATAAAATCAAAGAAAATATGCATGGTAATCTTAGTTCTGTGCATGTTGTGGCAGAAGCTGATTTGATTGAATCCAGACAAGGCTGGAATTTCTGCCACAAGTGAAAGTCTCCCTGATGGGAACCATACTGGAGGGGAAATAGCTGCAGAGTCTCATTACTGGTCTATGGCGTTACACCCTCCTCCCTCCACACCCTCACCTCAGTCTGAAACCAACGCCCTCGACATCACGAGCGTATTTACGGAGAACAGATGATCTACCAGGAAGAAATTCTGTGTGACTTTAATTTTGCTTTCTGTTTGCGATGTCTCACAGCTGCCCTGCAACACCCCATAGGAAGCCCATGTTGGAGTGATTTGTTATAAGAAACGTTCAAATATGAGGACATAGGATGAATTTCATACATCAAAGAGCGAATAACTAAAAAGGGAATAATTAATTTAAACTGAGCCGTGGTTAAATTTGGGGTTTGAGACACCTTGTGCTAACCCTGTGCTACCTTTTAAATGGTCTGTTTCATGTCAAAATACACATCTCTCCCCTGATTTTTTTCTTTATAAAAGTAAAACTAGAAACTCCTGAAGAAATTGTAGTGAGCAGTAAACTAGCACAAGCCCAGTGTAAAACAACCGATACAATTACAAAGGCACTAACTTTTGAATGACGACTGTTGGAGGAACTACCAAGTTGATTAAAGTTTCATATGTCAAGTAACCATCTATGTTATTAGCAAACATCCAGTAGTGTCACATAGTTTACAAAAGAATGTTAATATGATCAGAGTAAGGAAGTAGGACAGCCACAGGTGAAGCTGTACAGCAAACCCTGAAGTCATTTTAGGTTTCAGTTAAGGAGAAATATGACACAAATTTAAGGTCCGGTGTGCAGGATTTGGTGGTATCTGGTGGTGAAGTTGCAGATTGCGCAGACTGAATATCCCTCAATTCACCCTCTTCTTCTAACCTTATTTTAAGGTGAAGAAACACCACAACTCTCCTTTTCAGGTATTTTTACATGAATAAAAACATACTTATCAATATTATCTTTTTTTGTTGCCACATTCTAGAAAAAGATCCCCCTAAATTCTACCCACAGGGTCTTTCATGGAATAGTCGAGCAACAGAAAAATTGATTGGCCAAAACTTATAGTAATTAACTGTTTCTTTTTCAGTCAATTGAATGTGAGAGGTAGTTTTGTGTTTAACAGTATTAAATGGATTTTTTTTGGCAGCTGGACAAAACCAGCAGTCTGAGGACACCAACTTGTAATTAGCATTTTTCATCGAAGTATAAATCATTTGAATTGAGAAACAAAAGTAAGTAATTATACAAATAATTGTTGGTCAGAGCCCTTCCGTTGCACTTTGCTTTCAGCCACAAGCATGGCAGAAACTTCAGATTCACTAGGCCGAAGTTCAAATTTCCTTGGTAAGTAAAACCGCTGGAGCATCGTGGGATGACGGCATTTGGAGATACCAAAAAATTAAGATGTCAAGTCATAGAACCAGACTGTGTCAGCAAAACTCTGTATGTGTGTGTGTGTGTGTGTGTGTGTGTGTG
>JAQNCA010000008.1:9372235-9385909 GCA_029783725.1 Acanthurus tractus
ACACACACACACACACACACACACACACACACACACACACACACACACACACACACACACACACACACATGCAGAGAGGGATACCGGTGCACAGCTGACCTCAGTGAGCACGTTCCAGCCGATCAAACAAAGGTTTTCGTAACTGCTCCTGACAAACATAATCCCTTCTACACTGAAGCATGATGGGTAAACCAATGTGAACCTGTTAATCAAAGACCGTCGGGTCACTGCCAGGCATGTGCAAGATAAACAGCACCTCAGATCAAAGCGTATTAGAAAAGCTTGGTGCGCCAATTAGCTGTTACTTAACATCTCCACAATCTCATTATGTTATTTCCTGTCAAATGAAATTTACTGATCAGAGGATATAAGAGACTAAAAAATGACAATTAACGGGATACACAATGTGAGAAAGCACACAGGATACATGCATATAACAACTGTTTGCATTTACTCAAACTCAAGGTCAGGGAATTCTACTGGAAATAAAGCTAATAATGAGGCTAAATGCTAACAGGGATGGAAAAACAACCCATTATAGAACTTATATAACATTAACATTTCCCGTTGCTATGTTTCCCAGCGTTAGAAACCTAAAGTCTGTCTTTCAACAGTAGGATTAAATGATCTAGAAATGTTTTATTGGAGCTTAAGAGCTGAAGATGTCAGACGACACCAACTAACACGGCTCCAACCCACAGCCCACACAAGGTCAGAGGGAGGAGGTCAGAGGTGAAAACCTGGCTTCTGGGTGACTTCTACATTCAGCTCTCTGCTGCTAATGCATATGGCCATGTGCACGAGTCTGTGAATGTGTGTGTGTGTGTGTGTGTGTGTGTGTGTGTGCGTGACACTCAAGGAATGTGGTGGTAAATGTAGCTGAAGATAAGTCAGAGCAGGTTGAGGACATACTACTTATTAAGACATGCATAGGCTGCTTTGAACCAAAGCAGCTGGCTGTTTCAAGTTTGCCATGATACTGTGTGTAATCTCACAGTAAATAGATTATGCTGCTGAAGGTCTCTGCCAAAAAAAATGTAAACAAAAGATGTAGTCTGATGACGTGGTTGGGTCATGGCGGTAAGCACCATTGCAGTTAAAAAAATCTATCTGATGTGACTCAGACAAAAAAGTGTTCATGGACAAGGTAATGCATTAAAAGCTTAACCACATTACATTTAGTCCCATTCACTTGACATTTCTTCACTTTCTGATGCATCATCTGGTGTTTCCTGTCGTTCCTGTCGTTACACAATATTTGTAACAGCAAGTGGTAAGAAAAAGAGGAACATAACACCATGTAGGTGAGGTGACCAAACGAAACTAGACATTTTGATCCAGTTGTTTTCACATATTTGATGTTCTTAGACATCAGATATTAATGTGGTTATGTTGTATATTATACCTGTAAGTAATGCCTCCCATCACTGGCATACAGTTTCTCTTTTTTACAGCCATACATGAATGTTACTTGAACAAAAACTGACAATTATCTTTCAATCACAGAAATTTATCCTGTAATTACTGTGTTCTGTTGCATTGGGGGAAAAAAACAACCAGAAGCCAATTAGAAGCCAGCTAGCTCGTTTGTGTCAGAATCTCAGTTGTAATTGAATGCCTCATGCTGTTCTTGTGCTTACGCAGCAAAGGAAAAAAGAGGAAAAGAAGGTTTTGTTCCACTGAAACCCACCTCTAGTTAAGCAAAGCTGTGAAGAGAGGGCCCTTTAAAGTCCCACTGCTTTTCCACCATCTCCCATAAAAGAAAGGAATCTTAAGAGTTTTATGATCAACCATTAGGGCCTCTCTGCACACTTGTTCCTGGCAGGTCTTCTGACATTCACTACAGACTCGACACAACTGTAAGCACAGACTGAAGAGACGATGGAAACGAACCAAAACAAAACACACTCCTGTTTTGACCAAGAGTTTCGAGTCCTTCTTATGCCTGGGTAATTTAACATTTAATGGAATGGGAGACAAACACAAACTGTAGGACGAATTTAAGCAACAGGGATTTTTATGATATGTGTGTTGTGTGCACTCCATTCTGAAAGCACTGACATGGAAAGAAAACTACAAACTCAAATATTAGGTCCTGGATTTACACAAATGAACTTGCAGCACCACGGCCAAAACACAACTGGTTTGCTTCTCAGTTCACCTCAGCGGCACCACAATCACTGGGCAGAGCTTTGGACTTTGAAAAGGTGTTTGAGGCCGGCGGTTTCATGTGTGATATTTCACACGGGGCTATGCGAAAGCTGGCACACTATGTTGACTACTTTTAGTATACCTGTGTTAGCAAGGAACACGACGAGGAAAGGAAAAACGCAGCCAGCTGCTGGAACACGAGCCAGACTGTATAATTCTCATGATTTGTTAGCTTTGTTTGTACAGTGTTAGCATTTGTGAACCCGTCGATGCCTGCATGTCATCAGACATGAAAATGTCTTTATGAATGGAAATATTTGTGCTTGGATGCCAGTAAATGGAGAGACATACTGCGTCCATCTTTATAAAAAGCTCCAATCAAAAAAAAAAACTAAAAACAAGGTCAGCTGCAAAAGATTTAACTGAAACAAGTTGGTTCAAATTTTTTGCTTCCCCACTTTTCAAAGACTGACTTTTAATTATTTCTGGTTTTAAAACCGTCAGCATGTGAGATGGCATCAACACCTTGCTAACAGCTTTAGTGGTGGCCCCTCAGGGGTGTGACCCCTGGTAATGATATTTTTACCCAGTGATGTGACGCAGACATGAGCTGCCCAGCTGAGGAGCTTAAAAACACACACAATCCTTTCGGTCTGCTTAACACAAGCAATGTAACTAACAATGAAAACCAGACATGTTTATATTTGGATATTCTGTTAGATAAAGTGAGATGAAAAGATTAATACCATGCCGTGTCGTGTCCGTACGTTAAATATAAACTACAGTTAGCAGCTGGTTAGCATTGGTTAGCATGAATACTTAAAAAAGGTGTCATCTGTTAGCCTGGCTCCATTTTACAAATAGGTCTACTACAGAAACAAACAAGTTTTCTAACATTTGCATACAAAAAGAAAAAGAAAAGTCACAAAATTATTTCTGGCTGGGCAATAACTTCCTTGACTCTCCATCTGTCACCTGGCAGCTGATCTGAACCGAGAAAGAGTCCGGCACGAAACTCACAGTTAAACACAAACACATGATGCTTATAGATTTGAATTAAATAACAGATAAAAAAAAAAACAGCTTTAGCATCTTAATATCGCAGCTTGGAGGAGATGATAGCTTGATTTTGTTAGCTATTGACAGAGCCAAGCTAGCTGCACCCGTGAACTATTTCTAATGGTTCCTTTGTGGTTTAGGAAAATTCTCCCACTTCTTAATTTAAACAAAATAAATCTAAGAAATGTATTGTCAGAGAGCTATAAACAGGCATCTTTCCTTTGGCTCATAGAATGCTGACATTTTAAAGATAAACAGTTTTCACATGACAGTCAGCCACAACACATCAGTTCACGACTGTATACTAAGACCACGGCCTGCGACCTACGGCCCGTCGCTCCGTCCAGCTACGGTCCATCTATGCGGGTGACATTCCTGCACCCCAGCAAACCCCCCCAGCCCCCATCACGGTTTTTCGGCCAAGCGTGACAAAGTGCTTAGTGACAGGAGAGGCCGTGATCACAGTGGAGAGGGAGAGAGACGAGGCTCACAAGAGAGAATGGTGAATAGTGCTAGACCCTGCTGCCTTTTGCATTAGGTCACTGTATGCTGTGGCAGTGGGCTTCATTCCTGGGCCCCACAGACAGACACACACACACACAGACCCAGAGGCTCACACACACACACTTAGAGGCACACACAAATGAAGCTCTTCACTTTCAAAACCACCAAGAATATGGCATAAAGTAGAACGGGATGAAACAACATATGACAGCACGGCCATGCCGGAGAAAACGCCACAGTTCCATACAATGCAGTGCAATAAGAGTGTGTATCCATTCCCAACATTTTCCCTTTAGCCGCATTTGCATTTTTGCCCCTGTTTGTTTGCATTAGAAAAGACACAATTTAATGAAATGCAGAGCGCTTTGTAGTGCTCTCTCCTCATAGCGTGGGCTCAGAAATAGCTGGTTTTTACGACTCTCTGGTGGTTTCGTACAACACATCCAAATACAGCAAAATGAGCTGAATAGCAAATTTCTACATTCCTCTCATGTAAATAAGCCGCTGCAAATACTAAAAACAGGCATTTCTCCTCTTATGCACTGCCAGGTCAAGGTTTCATATTTCTCAGTGAAGAAGTGCACACGGAGGTTCGCTCCGATTGGACGTACACACATAAATGTAAGGAATGAACCAAAACAATAAGTATTCTTGGACGTCCCTTCCCCATCGGAGACAGTTGGAAAGTCTATCTGTGTGTTTAGTGGCTGACTGCTGCCAAGACGTTCAGCTAACACTAACATGGAAAAAAATAAAAGAAGAACTTTTTTTTTTTTTTTTTTTTTTAAACATGCAAACATATTTCACATTCTTGCAGGGGTGGTTGAGGCAGGGCCGGGATGGAAATCTGGAGGAGCTTGATAAACCTACGTGGTTATAAATGGACAGCTGCACTGAACGTCTGAGTAGGAACTTACTGAGAGTCTCTGTGCATCTTGTGCATGTTGTTTTATCCAAACTGCACAGAAAAGAATGTAACCGAGTACATTTTATTTTTTATTTGAAGAAGAACAATAAACATTAAGTGGCATTCAAATAAAAATAAATGCAACCTAATTAGCGTAAAGGCTTGTTTTCTTTGGCAGTTCTTTTGCCTGATGTTGTCAGGCAGTAAACTAACAATTACACAATTTTTGTAACAGTTAAAACATACTACCTATTTGCAAATAGCATATTAATTAACTTAAGCCTGCAAGATCCCACAGCAGATGACACAGTATGAGCACAGTTATGTAAAAGCTGGATTATACATCCTCAGTGTTGACATGCTAGTTTGTGAACAAGCTATTTCTTGACATTATACTTTAAAAAATAAACCACAACAGGGGCTCTTTAATTGATTATAGCACTGCATTCCATTAAAGAGAAGCTTTGAAGGAAAGTGCTGGTATTAAATGCAGTCTTCCTAAGAAGCAGATGCATATGTGGTAGCTTTGTTTGAGGAAGATTTGAAGTTGATGAAACCAGACAGAGGAGGAGGAGCAAAGCCATGCATAATCTCATAAACTAGACAGACATTTTTGTATTTGATGAGGTTTTTCCAGCTAAGCACTACATGGCTCTTTAAAATGAGGCAATGCCTTACTGTCTTAAGTTTAAAGTGCTTGTTTGCATAATGATTACAGTGGTTTTAACACTTTAGTGTGTATTAGACCCACTTATCAGACAACACTAGGTGATTTGGGAGAGAACCATTGAGTGGTTTTATCTATAAACTGCCTCAGGTGATTGAAAGTTCCTGATAAACCTGAAATTTGCTAAAATGAACTTGACTTCATTATAATATTATTTCATTAAGGTTTTAAAGTCAAGGGTTAAATCTTGATCTACTTGAAGTGTTTGAGACATTAGATTGCAAACAACATTGTTAAGCCAGGATACAACATTTTAAAGTACTGTACTTGAGAGTACAGCTCTTTAGTATTTAGTGTTTCACCTTTAACTTATCTTAATATGCACTGCTATTGTTTCAAGTCCCAATGATAAAAATAGAAGAAAAAAATATAAAAGAGCCTGGTATTGATGACTAGTGGGACTCTGGTGAATCTGTCTGCAAGAGAATAAGATAAAGCAGAAGCTTTTTCTTCAGATAAAAATGACAAAGCTCTGAAACTCTCCCATGCGTAGATGTGCTAGGTAGCACTTTGCACGCCACCCCTCCCCTTCCTTCCCCCCCACTCCCTGTGCTCATTTCTCCAGAAGTTAGCGCGGCACACAGGGGCCGGGCTGCACATCTGGGACAAGTTAAATGGAGCTGCCTTGTCTGCTCCGTTCTGGCTCGGCCTGTGTGGTTGGGTGGGGCGGGGCGGGGTGGTGAGGGAGTCAGTCACAGGTTTAAGATTCACTGCAGGTATCACCCACCCCCATAAAACACACGCACACACACACACACACATACACACGACCCCACACATCCCCAGAAACTCTTTTAATACACCAAATCACAAAGGAAACAGAGGTTATGACCAAAAAAAAAGGTATTCAAGGAGTGGGAGACGGTGTGTGTCCACACTGGGAGGATAACCTGTGTGTGTGTGTGTGTGTGTGTGTGTGTGTTGGGGGTTAGTGTACACCAGAGTAGGGGAGGGGGGGAACATCAAAGAGCGAGGTAGAGGAGAGAAGTGGAGTGGACAAGTCTTGCATTCCTCTAACTGCTCCAGAGGAACGATCTCTACTCCATCAAGAGTTCCCCACCTTCAGGAAAAAAGAATGTGCTGTCGAACGGGTTCACTGACCTTCCTGCCTCCTCCTCCCTCCTTCTTTCTCTAGAATATAACCAACTACTGCTTCTGGTTTTAATCCAGCTGCTTCGACGCTGATCATATGCATGTTTTCCGACCGAGAAAACACATGCTGCTCATTCGAGCTCCACAAAGTCCCTGCTGCCATCTGGTCTGCAGGTATCCTGAGCTGCGTTCGCTGCTCGCTACCCATGTGAAAAGATAAATACACGTCGCTGCGGAATACAAAGTTAATGGAAATCTTGGACTTTCTGCTTCACTTATACCGAGCCATAAGCAGAGGAAGGACCTTTTTTCATTTCAAAGGAGAGCAATGAAGAGCCAGACTCAAGTGTAAACACAGAAGCACACCCAAGTCCTGCAATCATATGATAAATGATATACTTTACAGGCATTTTTGGCAAAGAACGATCAGGGGAAATAGATTCTGGCAGTGCACAAGTCCCAGCAGCAGACTTGGACTTGTGTCCTTGCCACCTGTCTGGCCTTCTGTTTGTGTGTGTGAGAGCCCATATGAGTAATAATTAAGTGAGTGCGTGAAGGAGGAGGGCAGACTTGAGGATAACAAAGACATCCAATTTATCCTTGTATATTCCTCTTCTCTCGCTCAAAGTCAACACTCTGCTGAGATACTGTGACTAACATAACAGTGATTGCTGTATAAACACAATTCCTCTAACACACTCGCAAAACAAAATACAAGCTTGGCAGCCCCTCGGCCTCTTCCACCATCAAATAAGGTTTAATGAGCCCCAGGCTGAACAAGATTTGCTCTCAATTAGATTTGCCTCGCATTGCTTAATGAAGAGAACAATGTTTATGAGTCCTGTGTGAACATTATTCACGTGGGCTCACTTCAGGAGTGTTAAGGGGTGACTATGGTTCATTTGTGATAGTATGTTGAGATAGTTTTATGGAATAATCATCCAGCGATGAAATTATTCATGCTATTTAAATAGCGGAAAACAGGTTCAGTGAATTGTCATAAAATTAGCCTTACTGACATACTGGAGAACTAAAAATAATAAACCCATATATAAAGTGAAAGCAGAGTGAGGAGGAGAGGGTGAACTGAAACTTTAACCATACTGTAAAAGACCACCTGAGTTGAACTGAACCAGAGACTTGCAAAAACAAATCTGGCTGTGTGTATTTAGCGATGAGAATGTTCTCATTCTATGCACATCATATATGTAAACTGACACATCGTAATACTGCAATTATGCATAAGTAATAAACCTAAAAAGGACATATCAGTCACCTTTTTGGGCTTTTTGGTTTTTATTCGTTTTGTCCATCCTCATTGCTGTCTAGAAGGTTTTCGCTGGTAAAAAAGTTGAACCTGATTTAAAAGGGACATATTTTCCAGCCTTAATTAATGCTAGTGGTAAAAAAGCAAAGTGAAAGTCAAATCATAGAATTTTTTTTTTGTTTTGTTTTTCAGGGAATAATTTATAACTATGATAAAAGTCTTGCTTTCACCTGCTGCAGCAATAGTAAAAACATTCTGTAGACAGACAGCAACAGTGATTATTGTGATTATTCTGACCATACAGTCAGGAGTTTATTTTGATATCTTCTTAGGTATTCTGGTGACAGTAAATTGAGACCTGACTCAATTAGACCTAATTTAAACCAAGTTCAGTTCTCACTTCCATGAACTCTGAAGGACCTCTGCTAGTATCCTATTTTGTAACCTCCACCTTCACCCTCCTCAAGCTTCTGACCTGGAGCTTAAGCAACTTTCTAATCTTTTATCAGCTGCAGGTGACAGACAACAAGCAGACTAGAGGGATTAGGATCTCTCTGGCTCTCACTGTCACACACACGCACACATTCATACAGATGCAGACACACACACACACACACGCACACACACATGCAGACAAGCCAAAAAATGCTGGCAGTTGGGACATTCAAGCAGACAGGTGAGGAAATGAGACAACCAAGCAAGTAAACACACATGCAGACTTGAAAATTGACAAATTTCCTTCTGTAAACAGGTGGAAAGAGTGGCAACCTATCATACTGCCTCTGAGCCAATTTCGACTTTGTTTGTGTTAAACTGCCGGCTGAAGGGAAAACAGAAAGGCTGAGAAAGGGCAAGATCGTCTGTCTCATAGGAGATGCCTTGCTGAGTGGGTCTTACATTAACCCACAGGAAAAATGATCCTTTGTTATGAAGCTGCCCCTAGAGGCATTCATCTTATTCACACTGTGGGCAGGAAAAATAATCCATCGGGTTACAACTCGATTCATAAGTGGCCAGAGAAAATGTTGTCTTCAAAAGCTGAATGAGATCATTTTTTATCCTTATCCAAGCAGACTGGGGCTGGGCGACGTGGAGTGAACTCAAATATTACAATATTTTGGACCAGATAGCTTGAAATCAATATTACGTCAATAACGGAGGGATGATTATTGGTGTTTTCACAAAATATAAACACAAAGAGATTTTTGATAAAGAAACATCGGTAATGTGGATATAATGTCTAAGCTGATGGAGGCAAATTTTAGAACAGCTTAAACAGTCTGGAAAATTACTCTACCGCTGTAATGGAACCTTTTAAACCAGGAAAAGACAACACTTATGTCATATCATGATAATAATCATTTTAAAAAGTGCAAGAAAATAGTCTCATATTATGATATCAGTGTAATATGAAGAAATTCTCCAGCCCTGTGGCAAACAAACACACGGTTTTGCACACTTCTTTGTCTATTATGACCTTCTGGCAATTAAGTGAACTTCATGTTTTAAAAAATCAGCATGACTTTTTGGGCTTGGGGTGCAATCACTCATTAAATTCATGAATCCAATTGTGTCACAGGTGTATCAGGTCATGGATAGGATAATGTTTCGGACTAGACGGGTTACATATTTCAAAAATTTGCTACTTTTTTTTTGCTAATTTACTTACTTTATGGCTTTGACTCCACAGTTGTTGTTGTTCCTTAAATCAGTCGCTCCCTGACCCAAACGCTGCCTAAGAACACAGCATGCATCTCTCTTATCTACATTTTTGCTGAAGCTCTTCATCAACATTTACCCATTTACCACTTTAAAAAGTAACTTTGGCTGTAAAACTGTACTTCACCCTACAATAGTTACATTTTACAATTAATATGCAGTTCACATGCATGCTGAACCATTAGGGATTATCTGTATGAATCACCTATGTTCTGTTACACCCTTGTTTTGGCTCAGTGTGGGTTTCTTGTCCACTTTTGTTGTTGATCCATTTGGACATTCCTAATCCTGTCTTCAACCAGTCTTAATCCTTTGATGGGAGGGGTCCAGCATTAGGATTTTCACTGGTATGTGAACTCTTCCATTAAGATGAGCTCCCTTATTGACCTCTTTTCAGTCATGAACACAGGTCATTGACAAACCCCATCCCTGGCCTCCAGGTGAGGGCCTCAATTTGACGGTTGCGATTTGGTAAAATCCTCTGCAAGCTCGGACAGGCCTCGATCCCATCCTCCCCTGCACCTGAAAACACCAACACCCTCTCTTACGCAAACACACAGCATAACAGAGCACTTCCTGTGTGCAGTGACACATATCCCTGGTTCTTCCTGCTCCTGCTTTGCTCCACTAACTCCATTTGTGGGTTACTTTATCTAGTCTCTACAGCAAAACCACTGCTCCCTCTCCGCACACACAGACACACATACACACAAAGTCAAAAGTGTTCGTGGGAGTGTTTCCACATGAGCTGTCAGTGCCCATTGTTTCGGCGAGTCTCTAGGACACAATTCATATCAGGATAAGAGTCAGGGCTCATTTCTCCCCTCCTCCATTCTTTTCCTTCCTCTCCCATCCTGAACTGCTGAGTTGGCCTGATTCAATGACCAACTCTTGGCCCAAATGTGTGGAGGACGGTGGGTCGAGGAGGGGGCAGCATCTTCACATGCGTGTCTTCCTATATCTGCCACAACTCTGCAAAACTCATTCAGGTACTCATAAGGGAAAACATTCATCACAAGAGAAAGGCATTAAGTTAAAACTTAATTTGTGAATTTTTTTTTTAATTTAAGGCTTTTTATGCACAATGCACCAATGCTGCACTCATTTAACTGATTTACTTTGATATTAAATCAAGTTTAAAAAGGCTTCTGTTAAGCTCATTGCCAGCTCTGGTGATTTGTGATGGCCAATCATAAATAACATTGGCTCTGTTCTAACCAATCAGATCCCTCGGTTGCATGCTAAGGCTGAACAATTGCCAGACTGGTGAGGGGCATGACAGCTTGTCTCATTGTTTTAGCCTCATGACCTATATATGGCTTCACTCGGTCTTTTAGCTGGCTGTAATTGTTCCTTTAATTCCTTGAGCACATGCGCACACACTGCCCCACACACACACACACACACACACACACACACACACACACACACACACAAACAATACTGTTGCACTAGTCCACACATATCAAATGTTACATGAAGCACAGGCACAAACAAGTCTCACATTCCAAAAAAAAAACCCCATAAAAACTACTCCAAGCACTTGTTGGTAAAACAGGCAAAGATTAAATTCTCTCTTTTCTTTTTAATTCTTTCAATTTATTTCAAAGAGTAATTACTCATAACACCTTTAAACATAGACAATTATCCACTCACTCATTCATCGCTGTACTTATGAGAGCTTTGAAATGAGGTGGACTGATCAAGTAAGGATTTCAAGGATTTCTTTTTATACAAAATGCCATCAGGAAAAGTCATAAATAACTCTAAAATGCAGCTTCCTTTCTTCCTATAAAAAAGCTCTTATTTTGTCAGTGTGGCTGAGCCACAAGGGAAACTACCAGAAGAGTAAACAACCCTAAAGAAACAATCACCTCCCTCTCAGCAGACCAGATCATACTATTTCAGGGGGAAAAAAATAGAGCAACATCTGTAAAATGTGACACATCAGCACGCTTTTGTCATTCCAGGGAAGCATCATCTGTTGAATATGAATACAAAGTATTGCATTTAATCATTTAAGTGAATGTAATACACAAAGTTTTATGAAGATAAAATCTAGTCAGTTTTTCTTTGAGTCCAAGTCAATGTTAGAACTAAACGTTATGGATTATGTGTGTTTTTTCCTCAAACAGCATGAATACAGTACATTAGCCGTAAGCTAGCAAGCCACGTGCAAACCCGAAGGGTGTGTTTGTTTTCAGTTTAGCCTTGGACTGAACATATCACTCACTGGACCCTACCCTACCCAACATATGTATGGACAAGCTGAGAGCATAGTACCTACTGTCATGGGTATGGCTAGCCCTGACGCATAAAAACATGGACCCTGACTCAGACAGACACTCTACTGTCCACACAGATCAATGACAGAAGAGGTCATACAGTGGGTGCACTTGTATCCAGCCCATACAGTCAATGCTTGCACAGGCTTTTAATATTAAATGGATTTAGCTCTTGATGTTTTTTTGCCTTGGGGTCTGAACTTCTGACCAGGGTCATCGAATGGGGGAGTAAATGACATCACATGCTACAAGGTCAAGCAAATCTGATTGGTTTTAAGGGACAAGAAGTGTTTGTGTGTTTACACTGGAGTATTTATAGCATATGCACTTACCATGTGCATCAGCAGCAGTATGAACAACAAACTCCACGCATTTCAAAGTAATGTGGCAAGTTTAGAGACTTAAAGGGAGGCCGATAGATTCACTTGTTTATCAGCTAAACTTAAAACTAGCTACCAATTGCTAGCATGAAACTGATTTTGTAGCCAAAACACCTTCAAACTAATGTAAGCTGGATGACTCTGGAGGCCACCTTGCCAGTAGTGAGTGTGTATGCTGTGGGTGAGCTGTTGAGAAGCAAAGTAACCCTCCTTTGTAATTATGGATTCCTAAAATAACCCTTTGCAGAGGCAGCTCTAGGTTGATGTCGTGCTAGCCACAAGCACTTCTCAGCATGCTCAAGCTAGAGAGCTATTTGTTTTCAAGTTATGTAGATTTTGTTCTGCTCAGTGGATGTCTGCGAGAAGCCAGAGATAGTGGTTACTTGCACAACAACAAAAATAAAAGACCATAATATGTTAGGACATTCGTGTAAGATTACAGAAAACCAGATTGAAGATACGGTGTGTGCTTCACCGACAATCTCGCTCTTTCCAGTCAAGCTCCATGCTTTGAAAATGTGAGGTAACAGGGATTTCCACAAAGGATGCAAACCCTTCACTCAAGCTCGCATTTGTGTTAGTTTCAATTGCATGTGTGAATTTGTGCAAGATTTCCAGCGCTACACACAGAGCATGCCTGGCCCTGTCCTCCAGCAGAGCTGTAATTAAGGAGGAACTGCAGTGAGCCGTCTGCGCACAAACCAGCAACTCCTCCCTCGAAAACCCACTAACATCCACCCAAGCGTCCATATTCCCTGCTCTCTCTTACCCCAAATCTTCACCCTCTTCCCTCACTGTGCTCATTGCTTGGTTCTAAACTTGGCCTGGGAATTTTCCACTGCACACTCTTTATTTGACCGTTCTCAGCATTGTCTCTGCCCTACTTAAAGGAAAATTCATCCCTACATAGTTCTATATATAATTCACCTGTGATGTTTAATGCATTATGTGTGCTACTTTAATACTAAATGTTTGTTAATCCCTCATCCTGTCATGCAAATTTAATGACAGCCTTTATTTCCCAGAATTAGGTTTAACCACTTCAATAGATTGTGAGCAGACAAACATGAACATTAAACCAGAATGACGTGAACATGATTAAAAAAATACAGATTTCTTTGCTTCGACTTTGTCTGGTTTAATCATGCAAATTGTGGATTTTTTAAAAAACTATTTATCTTGAGGGACTGATAGAAAAACTGGATGATGTTGAAGTTGAGGAATTAGATGGACAAAACTTATACCACACTACCAAAAGCAAAAGGCTTCTTTACAAGTTGATTTGCCTGATTAAACATTAATAAACAATTACAAAGAAGAAAGTTGGCATTTTATCATGTAAAAGCATTTGACCTGAGCATAATAAGAATAATTTACTTTAACCATACAAGAAATCATATATTTTAAATTTGAGTGTCTTAGAATTGGTTTCTCTGTTAAATTACAATTTACTAAAAGAATCTATTGTAAAATTCAATAAAATAGCTTTTAAGTAAAATAGATTTTAAGTAAAATCCCTCTAAATGGGCAAATAGACGTGTTAAAATTATTCTACTGAATCAAGACAGGAAAAAATCTCCAAA
>JAQNCA010000008.1:9468211-9478970 GCA_029783725.1 Acanthurus tractus
AGATAGATAGATAGATAGATAGATAGATAGATAGATAGATAGATAGATAGATAGATAGATAGATAGATAGATATGAAATGCATTACATGAAATAAACTTAAAGGCAAAGGAAAAAAGGGAAAAAGAAAGCCGAGGTTTTGACATCTGCATCATTCTCCAGCAGCATATGACTGTAGACAGAATATTAAAGCACACAAATCCCGTCACTGCAATATTCCATAAAGGTGCAATAAATTCATTATGGATTCAAGAGAGACTGTAATGCTTTCAAATCATTCCCAATACGGTCGTGATCAAAACCAACAGCAGCAAATCAAATTTGGACCAAATAACTGTCAAGCGCAGTAGATTAATGAACACAATACAAGTCCTTTGACGTGAAGCGATGCTGTGCGAGAGTTAACGCCGGAAAATATGTGTTCATATCTACTTTGGAAAACAAAAGAAAAAATACAGCAGCTGCCAAAGACTGTTATTGGGTTGTATATTTCTGCTTCTGCGCTCACCTGAAAGCTGTGTGACAGTCCTGGTCGATATTCAAATGCAGACACTCAAGCATTCTGCGAGGGAGAAAAAAGAGAATAACTGAATAGCTAATGTACCTGACAATGGTGTTGACTTGTTTTGTTGCCTACTGTAGACGGAGAGAGGAAAAAATAACGCACAAATATGGGTAAGAACTGCTCGGAAAAAGGATGAATTTAGGACAAAATCAAACAGTTCAGATGAGTGAAATACTGGCAAATTAAATCAGATTTGTACAGCTTATTTACATTTAATGTATTCCTATCGTTTCAGCTCAAATCACTTCAGTCTCTCTGTGCTTCCTATTTCTGGAATTTTCCCTGACTGTGTGTGTGTGTGTGTTTTTTTTTTTTTTCCCTCAGCGGAGATGACTGGAGCACCTGCTGACAGAACAGGTGTGACGATCTTCCAGGAGAAAAAACAGGCTCCTGCTCGCTCCCTGTGAGGAAACCCAAACACCCCGAGTAACTGAGGTGTTAATTAAAACGAAAAAGGGAGAATGTTAAAACAGTGAGAAAAACGCCTGCTCCCCCTCAAGTTCAGCTTGGCTTGGCAGACGGCTGAGCCGGGACGGGAGGTTCATGCTAATTGTCACGGCCTTTCATTTTTGGGGAAGACACGTCAGAAGCCTCAGCGGAGGCTAATTTGTAAGTTTCCCTCTGAGTACGTTCAGTCTGTCCCATTTTTTGTCATGTCAAATTCACCTTCCCCCCTCAACACACACACACACACACACACACCCACATGCTCCTCTATTTCCACAAATAGCCAAAAGAGAGCCTTGATCTGTTAAAAAAAAAAAGGTAAATTCTAATAAGATGCAACATTTTTAACCCTTTTAAAGTATCTAAGCCTGCAGGGATCTCCATGAACACAACAGCTGTTTTCCTCCAGCTTCATAATTTTGATAAATCACCTCGGTGAATTATTTAGGAGCCAAAAACTGCAGCGAATGCACATGAAACTATTACAAATATGAATCGTTTCGATCAAGAAAGTGCTTTATATGGTCAAGTTTTGTCTATGAGTCAGATCATTTTTCATATGATTTGAGGTGTTGAATAAATAAACACAAATTGTGGCAGGAGCTTTTTTTTTTTTTTCAAAAGAGGGGGACGGCGGCTGTGATTAATGAGGCAACCGAGCACGCTGGGCCGCGTTTGACCAAGCTGCTGCCCACAGTCACGTTTTTCCTGCTGACATCACCAACGCCTGCTGAATCACAAAGCATGATGGGACAGACAGAAAGAGCAGCAGCCTCTGTCTCTCTCTCTCTCTCTCTCTCTGTATTTCATTCATTGCAATCCACACACACACATACTCTCTCTCACACACACACAAGTCTATTAAAGGCACTCTGTCATCAGCGATGTGGGAGGTGGTGTGTGTGTGTGTGTGTGCATGTGTGTGGGGTTGCGGTGAGCTGACTCACTCACACACATATGGAGGCAGGCACACACGCACACACACACACACACACACAAGTACCGTCACATGCACTCACACATACACTCACACACATATGCAAAACACTTAGACAGTAAGTTGGAACATACAAAAGAGGGCTAAAGATGGACAGATCTTTACACACACACACACACACACACACACACACACATGCATGGTGTGTCACCGTGTAGTTAAATTGTGGTTGTCTTGTTCTCCCCCTTCCTCCCTGTCTGCCTCATGTTTACTTTAAGCTCATGTTTTCCTTTGTGGCTTGTTTGAAGGGGATGAGGTCTGCCTGCAGAGCCTCACTATTCTCCCAGGAGCACGTCTGTGTTGTGGCCTGACATCCATGTAAGTGTGTGTGAGTGTCTGTGTGTGTTTGGGTGAATATTCTGGCTATTAACAGGGTATAAACATTACCTTAATATGATTTTTTTCGCTGCTTTGGAGTGCGTTAATTCCACCCTCCTCTGTTTTCAGTCAGCTTTGAGGAGCGGTCTGCGGACAGGATGTGACATTAAATCCTCACATGCACACATGTGTATTTTAACACACGGTGGAAGTGGAATCTTGACCGAGTCGCTTAGTCACTCCAGCGAAAGTTACTCACTTTTCACATAGGCTGTTAAAAAAAGTTTCTTCTGCTTTTCTACTTGGGTGTCCAGAACTCATGCGAATTTGTGTCTTTCCCAAGCACCACCTGGCCAACTGCCCATGCATGACACAAGGCTTGGATGTTTTTTAAAGTTCCTCTATTGGCTCTCATTAAAAAAACCCTAAAAACTCATCTCCGCTCATCAAAATGATACATTCATAATTTCTTTTACAAGAAAATGCCTTCATGCCTTAAAGTGGCTTGGACATAACTCCACATTTGGCTTTATTTAACATGATTTAGTGTATTTCACATGCAAATACATAATCTATTAAAATGTAATCGGCTCCCACCCCTCACCTGCAGCTCGAGCTTAACCGCTCATCTTTGACTCTGCCCATCGAACACACAAACATCTGCTTGCTCTACGTTTTGTGAGCTGCTGTTTGCTTCACATGGTCAGTGTTTGTTCAGCCATACATGGTTAACCTGCAAACTCGCTTCCATGGAAAAATAAGCTAAAAGAAGAGGGGTGAGTTGTAATCTGTTGCCTATTAGTTGATGTAAATGTATTTTATGTATCCCTCTCTCTGACTTGTGAAATGCACAGGAAACAGAGAAGATGAGACGTCCTTGTTTCATGGTATTGAAAACTCCACCCTGCAAGTTGAGAGGACTGGTTCCACAGGTATGTGATGTAGGAAACACTCACTTCCGTGTGTGAATCTGTGTTTTTGATGGTGTGACTGTGAATTACAGTTAAAAAGAGGAAATGTTCAGTTATGGTGTTGATTGCTTCTTCACTCCTGTCACAAAAAAAAACATCCCATAAATATGTTAACAAGGATAAAAGCTGGATCTGTATTGTAGGTGTTTGAATTTAGGTTGGATACGATGATTTGCTTAGAGTAGTTTCTAAATGTGTGTGCGTGTGTGAGAATTTTCTTCTTAGGATTAACACATAATTCCTAAGTACCATTAAAAGGTCATTACTGAATCCCAGATGTGTCACCTGACCTGAATTTGGCCACCGCACAAAAACTGACACATCCTGTCTGGAGCCGCTGCTGCGCTGCTGTGGCACATGAGCAGGTTCTGGTGCTGACTGAAGTCATTTCACCATCATTTGTCACATTTACTCGCCGTCTAGAAAACTGCACAGCCTGCACTTTGATCAAAACAGTTAAAAACAGACCCACCTGAAGTGGGCAAAACAATTTCAAGGCATTTATTCTCCTCTTTTCCACACAGTGTCACATTAATCAAGCGTAGTTTAGCTCAAACTTTTAGCAGTAGGACTTGCCAAATCTGTCAGGAGTGAAAAAACAATTACAGCTCCACAAAAAAAAAAAAAAGAATTATTACAAATGTGTCTGCTACGAACTCTTTGAAATCACTGAGTCACCGCACAGCTTCACCTACTTACATCCTTTTTTTCAGTTCCGATATCTGTTCAGTAAAAAAATAAAACCAAATATCATTACGCAGACTTACTTACTGTACTACTTTTGTGTGTGTGTGTGTGTGTGAGTGTGTGTGTGTGTGTGTGTGTCCTGGTCTTTTAAGATAAACAGCATGTCTCACTTGGGTTTTCCGAATGCGCTACCCATGCGGAATAGAAACAGGTGTTATGTGTTGTCAATAATTACTGTGTATAGCTCTTCCTTTCAGGACTTGTTGTGCGTGTGTGTGAGAGACAATATGTGTGTGTGTGTGTGTGTGGTCCCATATGGTTTTGATGGTTATTTGGACAGGTGACAACATGTCCACAAAAACACAAAACAAGAAAAAACAAAACAACATTCACGTCGAATCCTCTCACAGGCTGATATTTATCCAAGTTTGTTCTCTTACACATTTTGAGCTGTTTGTTTTCTTTTTCTGTATCGAGGCTTAAACGCACAGAAACGTCACGCTGTGTTATTTCTCCGTCTGACTCTGAGGATGTAAAGCAGTCTACATCAAATACCACTTTAATTCAATGCATCAAAAACATAATCCTGTTCTACATCAAGGCCACTCAGCTGTGGCTTTTATCATTTGGAAAAGTGCAGTAATTGTGCAGCTTCGCTCGAAATGTCCTTTTCTAATTCATTTATAAATAAACTCAGTGTTTTAGCTGTCAGGTTTGTGTGTGATGACAATAAACTGAACAGCCATTCGCCTTTCAAGCCCGCCGGTCTCGACTGTACGCTCGCTCAACAAGTGTACCACAAGCATCCCGAAATGACACTAAGCTGTGAACACAGTGCTTTGAATGGAGAGCAACTTTTTTGTATATGTGTGTGTGTGTGTGTGTGTGTGTGTGTGGTTTTGCATTGTGCCTCGATATTCAGACTTCCTGTAGTAGACTCTCCAAAACAAAGGCAGCAATTCTCTGCTGGTACAACCCCACCTCCGCCTTCCACGTGTAACAAATACTTCCCCAGTGGACTCTCCCCGGTGAACACAATCAAATAAACAATACGGCTTCTTTTACTGAAAACCAGAGTGCCTATTAGAGAGAGCAAACGACCTGATTGTTGATTGTGTTAGCATGTCTGAGTGCCTCACTAAATTGCCCACAAGGGTTGAAACGCAGGAGTGGGGAGGGGGAGGGGGAGGGAGTGCAGAAGGAGTGAGAGAAAAAAAAAAAGAAATAACAAAACTCTTGACTTCTAGATGAGAGGGAATAAAATGAGTGCTCGTTTCGAGACACGGGAATAGATTAGCTGGGGTTCTGGGGTTGGAGCGTGATTACAGAGCTATTGTTGCTGTTGGAATATATCATATCGCAGCGTCTCCTGCAGCCTTGGCTAAATAAATCTGTCGTAATCCCCCTGGTGAGCCCCGCCGGCTTCGCGAGCGCCTACTTAACCAGGCTAATTAAAACTCTTCCTTGTCTTGCTTTCTCCAAATTTACATGCCAGCTTCTGTCTGTGAGGTTGCAGGGGCTTCATTGGCGGGATGCATCTTATAAAATAACCCCCCCCCCCCAACCTCCCTCTGTTTGTGAACACTGGAAAAAAAAGAAAAAAAAGAGCGGGGGAGCAGAGAAACAATGTGAAAACTTGCCAGGAAACGTGTGTAGGAATTGTCCTTGTGTGATCTAAATATGGGGCATTTCATTGATGACCCACTTTGTCAGGAGGCACATGAGAAGAATGAGGAGAGCTGGGAAGTGTGACATCACACTCACACACACACACACACACGGCACTCTGCTTTATCAGTTCAACAATTATTGTCACTGGGCTAATTATGAAAGGCAATTAGTACTGCTTACATGGCAGGGGAAAGAAAGATGGAGGGAGACGGAGAGAGAGAGAGAGAGGGAGCGAAAGAAGGCCATGTTTTTTTTTTCCTCAGCACAACATTTCAAGATTTGCATCTTAAAAATTGGATGGGAGAGGAAGTGTTGGGGTTTCCTGGGAAATAAGCGTCCTCACATGGGAGTGCTTGTCACTTAATCATCTGGATTTGTTCAAGGTGACATGGTGATGCACTTGGGAGCCCGCGGTCCAATTCCTCCTCTGGGGTTGGAGGGTTTTAATGAATGGATGTGTCCTCGGGCGACCTGCGACTTCCACTCCTCACGGCACGAAAGATGGATGAGGATTTTTATGGCATTTTCTACTTATTTCATTGTGTACAGTGGAGGGAAAGAGAAAGAGAGAGAGAGAGAGAGAGAGAGAGACGAGGATAATGGGGGATAAAGAGGATGACATGTGGTCAAGGTTGTGAGTCGGGTTTGAATCCGTGGCGCTGAAAGGAAAACATTTGTCCTGTCTCATCAAGCTTTCAAAAACAGGGAGTGGGAAATGTCATTTATTTTGTGACAAAAGTAACAGGATAATAAAGTGGCGGATGTTTTATTGATCGGTGTGAAATGAGCTGGTCGGTATTAAGCATTCTGTTCAAGGACCCTGCAGTGGGGTGGGTTTTCAGAATTTATTGTTGGTGCAAAGCTACAAAAAGAAGGTAGAAAATGCTACTTTTCCCATTTTGTTACTACTTTAAAGTGGATGTCAAGGTTTGGGGAGACAGATTGTGTGGATGGGACCCAGCTCGAGGCGTAAATTTAATAAACCGCATGCATCTAAATTCATCACATTTGAAAATCATATATTATTTTTCTCCATGCTACTTGGTCATTTGAGAACCTTTTAACTGCACAGCAACTGCATGCATCCCTGTAGTTGCTCACTTATCTTTGAAATAGTTTGCTTTCTGCATGCTTTGCTGTAATTGTGTTTGCATGCACTCATAAAAGAGTCACATGAAAGTATAAGTGACTGTGACACGAGCTGATCCATCAGGATGTAGCATCACTTCCTTTTCCTTTCTTCTTCCTTATCTTTTAATCATCTGCAGTCTCTATATGAAAAGTGGCAACATGCAGCCACACACACACACACACACACACACACAGCTACGCATGTTAATTTGTGACCGGGAACATTAAACAAAACCTAAATGCTCCCATAGATTCACAATTATTTACAGTCAGAGTCATGCTGCACATATGTTCGTAATCGTTTAATGCATGGGGGTATTAAAGCTCAACAGGCACTCAGCTTATTTTCTCTCTGTCACTATCTGAGCTGAGTCTATCTTCATCGTTAATCTTCGAACGACTTCTCCAGAACTCTCCGCAGACGCCAGGGAAGTTGGTTTGTGTGTGTCGCTCTCCAGAACAGTAGCAGACAGGCCTCCCGTAGTGAAAGACAAGCACAGACTAAACATGACAATGTTGATTGATTGGACAGTAGAGCCGCGGCCCCCCCCCGCTGGCACTGCATGTGCCCGCCCACATCGTGTTGAGGAGTCGCAATGTACCACGATTGTGCAGACAAAACACGAGAAAAGTTTGCAAAACCAACGCCATTCACCACCTGGTCCTAGAAGACAAAAGGAAAAAAAAAAAAAAAACGTGGACAGGACTAATGGAGTGTTTCTGTGCCTCACTGGAGCGACTGACCTAATTGGAGCAATTGGAGATGGACACTCGGTGCCATCAATCACGACACCTCGGATGGATTTTGGAAGGATTTCAACAAGGGAAGAGGGACACGGAAAAGGCAAAGCACGGGGCGGTCAGGTGTACACTTGAACGAGAGAGCAGACTCCGAGGGGCGGGGGGTGGGGGTCAGATTTGATGCCTTGCCAAAGTCAGATTTTCCCCGGATGAAACCTGAGGCATTTGAAACAGCAGGCTGCAGAGTCGGCAGGTCTGGCTTTAGGGTTGCGGCGTTTACGGCGGTGGGTGAGAGGGGATGGGGTGGGGGTGGTAGGGGTGGAGAGGAGGGGGCAGCTTGTCATCTGTAATGGAGGAATGTGGGGCCGTCTCACTGGGACAAGGTATTCCCTTTCACGCTGTGGTAAAAAAGAAAAAAAAGAAGGGCAGGCTGGATTAGGGCCTCTTTCTCAGACGTTGGAGGGGTGGACGTCGTGTTCCAGTGGCCTATTTTCGATTCTTAGAAACTTCAGATGAGCTCAGTCCTCTCAGTTTAACACTGCTGAACAAGGTTTAAGTACACAGAAGGTTTAAATACGCGGGAGATCTGGACAGTGATAAGAACTTTCATTATTTGGCCTTTTTCTCTATTTAATGAAGTATTTTATTTGCACTGGTGTGAAATTGAATTGTTTTTGTGTAACAATTACGGTGCTTGACATACATGCATGCTTATATATTTATATATATTGTTAAGTGTTACAGAATGTGTGTTGTGGATATATATAGCTATGATTTTGTTTGAGGTGTCAATTTGCAATTTTTTGTTCATTTGTGTTTCGTGGTTGCTTAAAAACAAACAAACAAAACACTGCTGAACAGCCTCCTTACTAACACAATCACAGCCTGAACCATGTGTTCACTTATGGCAGGTTTAGTAAATTAAAACCAGTTCAGGTCATTCAACTCTAATTAAGTTAAGTCAAACCTGATTAATTGCATTTTATCTAATCAGCCAAATTAAGGCCAAAGAGACGAACCCAGACAGCTGCCGTGAACTCAATAAAAGTGACTTTCCCGCAAGAAAAAGAGTGCTGAAGCCGCGTCGCTGCCTCCAAACTAGTGCTTGAATATTACCAGCTGTCTTGTTTATGAGTGCAGATGCCTTTGAACAGTTCTGAAATGATGAAGCTCCACGAACCCTTTTCCCGATGGCTGGATGCAGCATTTGTTTTGAACGTTTCAGTATACATACAGTATATACAGTACAGTCCTGACAGCAAAGGTGAGCTGGAATCAGTGTGACACAACAGCTTTCACTTGAAATTTCAATCGATTTTACTTCCCATTTAAACAAGATATTACAAATATTTCTACAAATTTAGGCTAAAATGATGACAATAGAGCCATGCTGTGCTGTGTGTCATCAGGGTCTACATATGGTCTGTTTTTTGTTATTTTGAACTTGAACATCGCATCTCAAAGCTGCAGAAAAAGGGGTTAGGGTTTGTATATTTTGTATTATAACACAGTGTGATAGAAGAATGTGATCACTGGTTTTAAATGACTCTTATATGTAGTTTTTTTCCACACATTGGTCACTTTGTAGATTAAATTGTCCTCTGCTCTGACTGTTAAAGCTTATGTGTTTTTTTACTGTTAGACTACATCTGAAATCCAAGTTTGAATGTAAATTTAAATGTTGGGAAAATTAGTTGTCAGGGACGTCCTCCCCTTTTTATAAACAACATGACTTGTTTACATCATCATCATTGCACAAACATGTGCCTAACAAAGTCCCAAAATTAAACCAGAAATGAAATGTAATGAAAAGTCTCCTGTGTGACTACAGAGTGACATTGAATTGACCACAGAATGGTTTTGTAGATAAAAGAAAAAGGAAGAGGAAAAGAAAAATAGAAAAGACTCCCTAACAAGTTTATTTAACTTTTTTAAAAGTTCTTTCTTTGCCTTGCTGGAAGACAAAACTCCCTCCTGCTGGTAACTTCAGTATCTCCAGCATCCACACATGGATGCAGATCAGACTTCCACAGCTGCTGCTGCTGCTGCTGCTGCAGGACAGTTGATGGGTGGCTAAAGATCTCCAAAAGATGCCCCGCAGATGTGAGCCTGCATGTATTTTTTGAAGAATGTGTAAGTATCGACAGCAAAGGATAAGCTCCAAATGTGGAATGCCATTAAAAAGATCGATGCCTTCCTCTCTGAATATGGTACGTTTTCATGTTTTATGGTTACAGATTTGAAGATGGAAGCGCTGATGTCAGGTTTGCGCGCCAGGTTGGAGGAAAGTTCATCTGCGGTTCACTTAACTCGAGGCCTCCTCCTGTGCAAGCAGCTTGGCGTGACTCTCGGAGGTATGTGTGTGTGTGTGTGTGTGTGTGTGTGTGTGTGTGTGTGTGAAGCAAGTCTGTATGTGTTTGACTGTGGGTGTGTGAAGTATCCAAACGGTGATTCACTGGTATCTGTTGATCCTCTGTATCTTGATATGCCCACACTTTTTTTTTTTATCCCTCACACTCAAGCACACACCTTTCTTTTTTTTTTTCCCACTCTGCTCTTTTTGGTCCTTCCTGCTTAGTTTTCCTTCAGCTGTAAACCAAACGGAGCGGGGACGTAACTGTATTTCAACAATGAAATAATTAGAAACACTTCTGGCATGTGTTTGGATAAAAAAAAAACAAAAAAAACAAGGGGGTCCGTTGATTGGAGACCTCCCCTTTCCACCTTTTCCCCCCGGCATCTGTCACCAACATCAAATGGAAAACTAAAAAAAAAAAAATTTACAAAAAAAAAAAAAAGCAACTGAGTTGTATTTATTTTGGTGTAATCATTAGGATTAAGCCGGTGCAGAAACGCATTAATTCCTAATCCTCCCCGTGTCCCCTCTCCCTATCCTATCTCCTCCCTTGTTCTCCCCCCCACCCACCCACCCACCTCTTCTTTCTCCTCCTTTAGAACCCCCCCACCACCACCACCACCTCAGTGCTTTACAGCACCAAACGCTTTTAATTTGTCAGGGAAGGCTGGAGGAGTACGGGGGGGGGGGTTAGTGAGAGGCACTCGTTCGGAGCAGCTTTGAGCCTCTGCCAAGCTCTCGTTCGCATTGTGCTGCTTACAGCTGGGCTCGCCCTCCTTCTCTGCTCTCTCCCTCTTTCTGTGCTCTGTCCTTCGTCTCCTTTTCTTTCTTTCTTTCTTTCTTTCTTTTTTTCTTTCTTTCTTTCTTTCTTTCTTTC
>JAQNCA010000008.1:9489324-9508263 GCA_029783725.1 Acanthurus tractus
AGTGGTGTGGGCTTGGCTGAGGGAGAAAGGGAAGGACGGGAGATTTTTTTACACACACACACACACACACACACACACACACACACACACACACACACACAGAAGAACGGACAGATGTATGCAGGCTTGCTCATGCTCACACACACACACACACACTCACACACACGCACAAGAGCTTAGACAGAGTGCTTGCACTTCAAACAAATGGGACTTCATCAGTGTACATCAGTAATGGTTCCAGGCTGCCCCAACAGCCCTAATCATTTCCAGAGGGAGACAGAGGGTGAGAGACACGGAGACAGTTTTTTTAAGCTAAAGCTTCAGCTGCAAGCAAATTACCTTGAGCAAATCAAACATTAAAGCACATTGCAGGATAAATTCCTGCCTGCTAGTAGAGACATGCGAAGGTCACTATGAAGACTATAAAGAGCTCTGTCTGTATTGATCGTATGCACTTTCATTCTCTTCAACTTACTATAAAAGCGTTTTCAACATCATAAAACTACTCCCTTAGAATGTTTTGTGTACATTCAACCTGCGCGGGATGAAAGGTGTGAGCGTAATCCTCAGTGACTACAATGTAACCCAACGGCGAGTCAGGTAAGTCATGCAAACAAAGATCAGGAGAGGTTACGTTCAGAAAACCACAGAGGTCCTTTTGTTGCAAACAGCTGGCTGTATGATTTGGAACAGAGTGTTGCCCCCTTTGCCTTGAATAGTGATATTTTATCAGAAGCGATCCAGCTCAAGCCATGATGTCCTTTTCTTTATGTCCAAAACAAACATGGTGTTTGTTGTTCCTAGGAGAGTTAATGTGGTGTGGATATCCAGTGCAGAATCTCTGTATTTGGAATGAAATGAAGCTGAAAATGGCCAGGTGCTGCAGATACAAACAAAAAAACAACCAAAAAAAAACAAGGTGGGTCAATGTAGGCTGCAACAAAGAAAGTGATAATGTTTGTGCACCTGTGGAAAATCTTTTGTGAGGAACACAGTGTGTTCTCGATTTTTTCAGAATAAAAAAAAAAAGAGAGAGAGTGGGAAGTCCTCTCACTTTAATCTTTTTTTTTTCTTCTTTTAACTAGACTGTTGGAGAGCAGAGAGAAAAGGCACAGGAGAGTTCTGGCAAGATTCATTGCCATCAGGGGGGTGATGGAGGGGGTGGAGGGGTGGTGGTGGTGGTGGTGGTGGTGGGGGGGCCGTGCAGCTCCAGAACCTGCGGATTGAACCACTTAACTATCTGAAGCACAATGTGCGTCCCCAATGCTGTGAGCACACACACACACACACACGCACAAAAAAATTACATTCAGGTTACAAAAGGAAGATGATGATTTAGCTTCTATTGAAATCTACTTCCTCACCGGAGGAAGAGAAAAAAAAAAGCAGGTCTGAATGAAATCCAAAAACAGAGGAAAGATTTTTTTTTTCCCCCCATGATAACAAGGATAAATGGATGGATTGTTTCTCAGGCACAAATGGACAGATTTGAGAGAGAAAGAGACCATGTGTGGTGACAGTTGGTCCCATCATGTGACGCCCCCTTGGCAGACCAGTGGGATCTGGGCGTGCTGGTTGGCTGGTTGTCATTGCTGGGTCACGCCTGATTGGACAATGGTCAACGACACAGCCACACCCCTCTGTGGGGAAGCTAATCTCTAGGTAGCAGGTCCATAAGACAGAAGAAAAAAGTGTGTGCATGTGTTAAGTGTGTGTGTGTAAGAGAGATGGGACCACTAATCTCACAATCTAACAGTGCCAGTTCATGGTTGCAGTGGAAACTTCCCTATCTGCACACACAGAGACACATGAATACAGTATCTTCTGCACCACCCACCTTTCCTGTTGTTACACACAATCTCTTCCTCTTTCCTCACTACTGTATTTACACACTCTCACACACACACACACATATACACACACGAACGCCCCCACACAGTGGTGATGAAACAATCCCGTGTGGGAAATAATCTGTTACATAGATTCCCTGTGATCATTTAGGTTGTTTCCCTGTGACCTTACACCACAAACATCTGACAAACGATGTGCTTCCATGATATAACACTAATGCAGTTTACGAGCCATTACCGGCCCCGACATCCGCGTGGTGTTCCAGCTGACACAATTTGTGGTTGCAGCTTCATCGCCTCAACAGTCAAATCATAGAAACAGTTCTTGACAGTAAGTTATTACTTACCTTGGAATGGGTAAACAGCTCTGCAGCCAGCGAGAAGTGAAAGACTCAGAACAGAGGGAGAATTCACGGCCCGCTGTGACGAGAAAAAAAGCGCCTATAATCTAACAATGGTCGCAGCCAGTGAGCTGTGTTTGAGCTGATGTGCCATCCTGGTTAAGAAACAAGCAAAATGTCTCCAAAGTACTGTGTGCCAGCTGTCATGTCTCATCCTGTTCATGTTTTTTTTCCAGGTTTGATTCAAGTCCAGCCCATTTGTCCTTTATTTTTACTTTTTTGAAATCTTTGATGTCTTTCAATAACTTCTTTACTTCATCTCTGTCCTTCTGCAAACAAAGCTCACTTGATGAGAATTTGTTAAATGTCAGGTTCACTTTATTTAAACTTGCCTCATAACAAATACATCAACTGCAAATATGTGTCACTGTTTTTTCCTATTAAAATTTACCAAGTCTTTCCCTTAAACTCAAGGTTGACAGTATGATTAAAAAGAACTCCATGTGCCCTTTGTTAAAATAAACAGATTCTGACAGACTATAAAACACTGAAAAACATGACCAGAAGGCAATTCACTAAAATAACTTTAAGCATGCCAAAAGTCTACCTTTTACAGTAAATGTATGCATAAAAAAAATGATGGATCGGCTCAGTTTGGTTCAGAGAGTTAATCAGTCATAGTTTATGCTGCAGGGAGTGATGACAGCTCACTACACCAAAGTTAACAGCAATTACCTTCAATGAAAGAGCCAGACAACAAGCGTTGGGAGGTCACTGATAAAGAACTTATTAAAAATTTTAAAAAACAAATACTACACAGTTTTGCTTGTTATTCTTAAGCCTTTATGGTTTTTTTTTTTATCTTGAATAAATACAAAGGAAAGTGTTATTTAAACTTATTACAAAGTGAAAGTTTGCTGGTAGAAACCATATATGGAGACAGTTTCCCCATAGCATGAGTCAAATGTGAAAAGCATAAAGGATTTCCTCAGAAACTATCAGCATGTGGACTAATTCATAACTTTGAAATGACTTAGTCATGGCATTGAGAAACAGACATCCACTGTCTTCCTCTTTCTCAACCACAACTCCTACTTTCTTAACTCTCTCTCCCCCCTCCATCTATCATATGGGGACGTGTATTGAGCTTGTCACACACTCCTAGACAAGTGGAGTATGGCTGCTTATCTGGCTTGCTTGTGAAATTGGCCACGATGCTCCAGTGATGTGGTCAGACAAGCTGGCTATACAAAAGACAGGCAGCAGGAGAGAGACAGAGAGTCACAGAGAGGAAGCCTATTTCCTGAGAGGAATATTGATCTGATCATCTCTTCCTCCCTTCTTCCAGCTTGAGCTCTAAAGAGAGAGAGAGAGAGGTTGAGTGACAAAGACAGGGGACAGGATATAGAGGGTGGAAGAGAGTGAAGAAGACAGATAAGGGGATGATGGCGCCACAGCAGCATTCTCTCTCTGCCAGGCCTGCAGTTCAGCACTATACAGCAATGGCACAGGGAACAGATTAATAATATATCCACACAATCTCTCAAGTGGTGTGGCTCCCAAGTACTCCATTATAACCACAAGTGCACAAGCTGCAGTCAAGCACTACAGTCAGCGAGCCCTCAAAATGCTCTATCTGTCCATCTGAAATGCGCACACCCCCCCTCCCCCCACCGTGCTCAAGTTCATCACTATCAATCACAAGCTATTAGGGCTGAGAAAAAAAAAAAGCCACAACTGATAAAACCCTCGCAGAAGTACATCTTAATTGATGCTTCCATAGCCATCCTTCAAATCCCTGCGGCGCGACACTGACGTGATCTACAAGCTCATCAGGAGGAAATTAACCAACTCAACAGGCCGTGTTTCGTCCAGCGAGACCGACCAAATAAATATCCTGAGCCGTCTGACCGATCGCATTACAACACCCATCCCATTATCTCCTCTCCTCCTGATCCCTCTGGGACGTATGTGAGGTGAACATTTCAGTGCTGCAGGGATATCAGGTGTGCAATCTAAACAATCAACCCCAAACTGAACTTAAATTCATTTTTTGTCAAGAAATCATTCTACATATCCTCTGTGTATGTACGTATTCGGTCAAAACTGCAACCACCAAAAGAAAAGTATGTTTTTTAAAATTTTTTCTGTGCTAACAAAGTCGTTTCATGTAATTTGAACGGTGTTGTATTTGTGTTGATTTACACTTAAAGCTTGCAGGAAACCAGCAGTTGGAGGGGTGAAGTTAGCAACTGCTTATTCTTATCTGGTAACTGAGCAATTTTTAACTCTGTGGCTTGAAAGTTACTTAAATCATGTCAGAATTTAAATTATAGAGTAAACTGTGAAGTCCTGAGGTGACAGAACCAGTTGTGAAATACGCTTAGATTCATGTGCAAACTAAAAGCTAATGTTAGCATGTTTAACCAACTAGCTAGAACTAGAGGGGAAAACAAATATTGTTGTTGCACGGTGGGGTCTCTCAGATGCTTACTGTTATAAAAAGATAACGATGACCAATGTTATTTGGAGAGGAGGGAAAGAAAATGGCTTATCTCATAGTTTTAAGCTATTAAGGTCAGTGGTGTGCCAGAGGATTTGCCAGTTTGTCTTCCAGAAATGTTGGATGTAAGTCAGTTACTGAAAAAACTTTCCCAGAGAGACTAAAAACTCTTTTCAGGAGAAAATATGAGACTCAGCTTAAACAGATTTGACTAAAAACAAATGAGAAGACTTGAATAGACTGGTGCCTGTTTTCCATTATATTTTGGATGTCGCTGAAATTTTCAATTTTCCACATCAGGGTTGTGCTGAGAGCTCAGGCTTGTCAAAAATGTGACTCGATGACAATTTGTCTTACTCAAATACGAGAGCATGAGTCTGAACTAAAGTTTACAGTTAAAACTTGATGAACAGAACCGTCAACAAATGTTTATACTATTGATTTCTGTGTGCATTATAATTTAACGAAGCTAAGAGTACGAACATTTACACATGAGGTACATACTTGCACATGAGGACTTTCGTAATTCTCCAAAACTCCCTCATAAAGTGCTGCAGGCCAAGATAACCGGACCCTCCAGGTTTATGAGCACATTTGTTGGGGCTGGGCCTCCCTGCCATCACCACCCTTCGCCCACTGCAGCCTGTCTGAAAACCTGAGCCTGCCCCCCCGCTGCCATTGGCATGCATGCTGCTAACCTGTAAACAATTCATGAGGGCCCTCTCCATATTTCATGGGGCGGAAATGGATGTTTCATGTCAGGAGTGAGGAAGAGTGGAAAGGGGAGAGACAAAGCAACATGAGTGGGCAAAGGACAAGTAATGAGAGCTAAATGCATAGGGAAAAAGAGACGGATAAAAAAAGGTTGGGGGGGGAGGCAGAGAGAAAGAGATGGGAAATTGAGGAAATCTGTACAATCTGTGCCATGGATTCCCTCACAGCTCCTCTCAGATCTCTCCACAATTAACTTCCACCTCACCTCATTCATTCACTGGCCTACCCTTGACGGTATGTGGAGCTTCTTGGACTCAATGACACTGGACACAGAAAGAAAGAGGACAGAGAGGAGTAGAAAGGATGAAACAAAAGGCCACAAGAGGAGGAAGAAAAGAGAGGAAGAAAGACAGAGATGGAGAAGGGGAGAGACAGAGAGTCGCACAATCACTCGGCGCAGCTAATGAATGCACGGCGGCGGGTGGCGGCTCCTCCACAGGGAGCTGCCCTCATAACCGACAGGGCCTGGCTGGGTGTAGTAATTGAAAGTAATGATAATTAATATCATCGGCATAATCACCATTCGTTATTACAGGGAGGATGTTTATGGCTTCCTCTGAAAGGGAGAAATAAGGCACAGTTTGTTCAAAAGAAGGGAATCTCATTAACCTTTTAGCTATCCTAATCTTGTTTAATATCGGGAAGAGAGAAAAGTGGTGAGTGTTTTGCAGGAGTGGCTGGGTTATTATTTAGAAAGATTAAAAAAAAAAACAACATTAATTCATATTCTGGTGCTTTTCCTCTCCGTCGAACCAAAAATTGATGTTAAATCTGGCTAAATTGGGTTTGATGTCATGGATAACAAGTTGGGATTAACGCACACACACATACACACACACACATAAGGCTCTGCATCTGAGGAATATGCATTTTCAGACATAGGCAGCCGTAACATCATACAGCAGAGCATTTGAGAGGCAAATTATGGTAGTCAAATACAGGAGATAAACAGCGGGCTATGACCAGGAACAAAGTGGGTCCTCAATTTATGGTGGCTTCTGGTTGGCCGTGTATCAGCCCTGCTAATGTTCTCTGAGTCTCTGTGGATTCAAGAGGAGAATGTCAAACTTAGTGCAGAATAAGCGAATGCATATCATGAATACATTTCCATTTGTTTGAGTCAAATATATTATGTATTACCATGGGAAACATGGAGGCTGATTAGTTCTATTAAGAATTCAGTCGAATGTGATACAAGCTGAATTGATTGAGGTAGCACATGTAAGCTAACTTCACATTCACTGTATCTTCCACCTTATTCAACCACCGCTGTACACGAGGAGAGGCACCGCTCTGTGAAAGATACCGCAAGGAGAAGATTGCACTCAGGGATGACAGCTTTAATCCGGCATACACGCACAAAAAAAACCCCACCTTTCTCCCTCACGTACCCTCTTTTTTTTTTCTTTTTTTTTTTAAAAAAACAACCTATAGTTATTCAGTTAGTTCAAGTACAATTACAAGCCTTTCAATTGCAAATCAGAGCATAGCTGCGAATTCGAATAGACAATCAAGCAAGGTCGCTTCCAAAAACACAAGCCTCGCGTTAAGCCAACTCCAGCCTATTAGGGAAGGGACATATGTAGCTAAATTACTCCATGCACCCAGGGGATATGCAAATGTGCAGGACCTCCCGCATGACTTACCTTCTTTTTTTTTTATCATGCAAAACGTGTTGGTGTGATAAGCCTTGTATGGAAAAGCACGGGGATATTTGCTCACTGCGAGCAACTGAACACGTCTCTTTTGTTAGAAGGGTTATCAAATGCTTTTCTAATAACCGACACTCTAACTTTGGTAATGCCAAAAGATTAATTAACTTATTCTGATATCAGCAGCTGGATGAAAATGCTTTTCAAATGGTCACTGAAAGATGGAAAGAGGTTGGAAAACTGTTGGATTATCTGACTGTCTGTTTGGTTTACTGCAGCGTGTGGTGTACTAATTGCTCTGTTCTTAATGTAAAATGTTAAAAAGACATGGTAAGTCATAATTATCTTTCCATCTTGAGCCGTTGTTTGAGACATTTGTGACGGGTTTTCAAACAAACTAATTTGTTTCCGCATAAAAGTGGCCTCTTACTTTGAATTACACCTCTCCTTCTAATGGGGCTTCTGGTGGAAAGGGCTTCTTCGAATAATTAGATATTGATGTGTATCGATTTGCCATAATTGCGGAGATAAAAGGGGAAACTCACAAGTAGCTGATTTCTCTCAATTGTTTTTACCTCTCTCGTTTTTGTACTGCCTCTCTTCAACAGCCTCTATTTTCACAATCTCCATCCAAACCCAAACCCTCTTTGTGTCTTTCATTCTCGCTCATTTTCCTGCAGGCTCACACCCTGTCTCTCTCCCTCGCTCTCGGACCACCCAGACTGCCGTCCCTGTGTGCTCCAGCTGTTCCCCTGCTGTGGCTTGAGTTTGTGTTACTTTGTTTCCGCATGGCTACGAATGAGGCAGCCCCCACCGTGACCCATCCAACCCAGTTTCTTTCTCCCTCGCTCCGTTCTTCCCCACGTCATTTTCCTCTCCCTGCTCATGCCCTCAAAGAATCGGAGAGGGGGTGGCTTTTGTGTCCGGTGCAGGTGTCCCGGGTGGGTGAAAAGGGGCGCAGAGGCTGTGGCTGCCTACCGTCAAGGGGGGGAGGTTATTCAGTCTGCGATCCCCCACCTGTGGCAGGTCTTGACCCACATGAGTCAGCCAGTCACTCCTGCGCTATACAAGCTTTGTTGCTGAATGCTATTACTCTCTGTGTGGCTAGATACACACAAGGGACCTGGCAATCCTACAACGCCGGTTGTTCCTCATGAGTGATTCATACTTAGCTGCTCATCCACACGGTGCTCCAGTCCAGACTGGTTTCGAGGTGAGAAAGGCAGAAAAGAAGAAGTGTTGAATGAAGTTTAGCTGAATGAGGAAAGTGGACTTTCATAAAACGGATGAGTAAACACTGATGGCAGAAAGATCATTCATTGATGAGGGCCACATGTTGAGGTTATTTGTTTTGAAAACACTGCTCACGTGAAACAAAAAACAGAAGCATGAATTAAAAGTGAAGAAATAGAAGTCTTTTTATCACGGCAAAGTAACATTACGCAAGAACTACAATCCTTACAGTTATAGAATGTATTTCTCATATAGACTGCTGTTGTAAATATGGACAATTGTTATGATTACATCTCTTATCATCAGATAAACATCAAGCCAGTGCAGCAACATAAAATATATAACTTGGAAAGCCAGATTAATGACTTAGTAGTTAAACAGGAAGAAAGCTACTTTGGCGTCTCCAATGACCTTTTATTTTGCAAAGTCCTCGCCAACAACTGAAAGATTTCCTTGTGTTTGGAATTTAGCTCAGTCCCCCTCATTTTTTCTCTTCTTAGTTTCCTCCATAAACCTTTTCTTAGGTATCTTAGTCATTGTGATGATGTTCATAGAGGCTGCTGAGGCTCATTCCAGTGCCTACTGAGGTGCTGCTCTCCACCTGTATTCCCACGAGGTCTCCACTGCCTCAGGCCCTGACAAGGCTGGTCCAAAGTTCCTCCTCTAGTGGTGTAAACAGCAAAACGCCTTGTTGCTTTGAGCAAATTAAACTAGCTGCACAGCACACAACCGTCAGTTACAGTTAGCAGAAGTTAGTTATAGCATTTGCAAAATTTAAAAAAAAAAAAAATCTGTCTTTCAAGAAACTCGAACTCTAACCCTAAATCACTGGGAGTCGAGGTAGAGCAGCTGGAGAACATCAGAGGGAAAACCAGATAACATTTTTCTCTACAAAATATGGTCCAATCTTCTGACATAGCTAATGGTGTGTGCTGTGCAGCGTCACTCAACTCTTGTGGGAAAATTGCACCCACTAAGCCCAAGTTGCATAGTGCAAGAATATGTTTTCAGGGTGCAGAGTGGGAATGACAGAGGGGCCATGCTCTTTATTATAAGTCACTCTACCATCAAATTCATTCATTTTCAAGCTCTCATTCTGAGATAAAATAACAACATACTGTTCCTTTAAATGTTTCGTAATGAGAAATCAGTTTGTTTTCCTATTACAGCCTGTTACATCATGAAAAAAATGTGTTCATTTTCTAGCTCCATGGCGACACTGTAGCAACATTACAAGGATGTGTAATAGGTAGTAATTTTGATCCGTGAAAAACTTTGATACGGCGAGCGACCTGACCACCCCTGAGACTGTTTAAGCATTAGAAAAACACACAGGAACATTCAGACCATTTGAGCATGTATTTGTTCTCAGAGTCTGCAGTTTACCAGGTTCGACTCATGGTTGCCAGGTGAGCTCAGGGAGATCTGCCTCATTAGTGAATCACAACAACAGCCTTGGGGCCTGGAATAAGGGCAAGTCATCCCTCGACTCTGATCTTCAGGCAATTTTGCATTTAGCTTCCAGATGGGTCAACTTAGGGCGCAGCAAAGACGGCGCTGACCCTCGT
The DNA here is from genome assembly GCA_029783725.1 of Acanthurus tractus. Classification (NCBI taxonomy): domain Eukaryota; kingdom Metazoa; phylum Chordata; class Actinopteri; order Acanthuriformes; family Acanthuridae; genus Acanthurus; species Acanthurus tractus. Next base: position 9,499,246 of record JAQNCA010000008.1, read on the forward strand.
TACATGCCCTGAGGACAGCTTCACCCTGGAGCCTGAGGGTGTGGATATTCCTCCTGTTGATCCTGCCATACCACGCCACAGCCATCACAGCTCAGGAAATGAGGTATTCAATGTGTGAATTGAATCAGTAAGAACCACTGCCAAAGGGCTTTTTCAAATCTAGCTTGTAGTTAAGGTTCAGCCGAGCCTCTGTCTCATCCTCACTGTTGTGCTCATATTTGACAAACCTGATATGAATCTACACCACCGGTGCCCGTTTTGTTTCTGCAGGGGATTTCTCATCCTGAAGGTGTCCAATTATCCATGTTAGTAGAGTGGGGACTCAAGTCCCCTCAGAAAGGGAGGTGTGTGTCTGTGTGTGTGAGCGTGTGGAAGGGGGGGGGGGTTTGTCGAAAAAATAAATTGTGTTTGTGATCTCAACGAGTCCCTGAACAGTGGGGAAGAGGGAGGGAGAGGTGGGGGTTGCTGTGGAGAAGGTTAACCTCACTTTAATGAGAGTTCTTATAGGATTCAAATTTCAGCGGAGGAATTCAAAGCCACCATGACCTCCAGTCTGTCTGCCATCAAATCCTGGGCATGCACAAGACAACGCAAAACAAATAAAATGGAATTTTAAAAAACAAAACAAAACAAAAACAGACCTCTTGAAAACCAGGATTAAAAATCCAGCTTCTAACTGATTGTGGTAATGTGTGAACCTAAAGCTTCAGACAAACTATTCACTTAAATACAAATTAAATGTCTCTAAAAATCAATCTGTTTAGGCTTCAAAAACTTGACAAACTACAGAGAAAAGATCTTTCTAGTGACAATCTTTGCACAGACACACATCAGAATAGTCAAAGTCAGAAATTGGGCACTGATTGACTAAATTAAGAAACCCCCCCTTTTTTTATTACAGGTGCTCTTTAAATAAAGTAAACTCACAGAATATCTCCCTTTTGTTGACTTATGCTGTTGTCTCCTAAGTTAAAAAGTCATGCCTACACAGACAAAATGACTTGAGAGAAAAAAAAATGTATTTCTTTAATGAAAAACAACCAAAGAGAGAATTATCAATACAAAGTCCTGATTTAGTGGCAGTAAAGTTTCAGATTGGATGTGACTGACTGTCACTCTACTTCCAAGCATGTGGGAGAATCTACAGTGGCTGTTAAACTCTCTTTTGAGTCAGTGTTTGGTTTGTCTGTTCTGGCTTACTCTGAAAACATGGTGGTGCAACACGATGAACTCCTTGTAAGAGGATTCACTCCTTCTGTAGATATAAAAGGCTCGTTCTAAAGTAAGGAAAATGCAATATTTTTTATTATCAGGTGATTATACTCTAATGAAAACATTCCTGTAAATATTATACTCCATTTCTGAAATATTCTACAAATAAATCCGCCTGAAGACCTTTAAGATGTTTTGAGAGTCTTGCATAGTCATCAGTAAATATTGTGTTTATACTCAAAACAAGTTCAACTGCATTTTAAACTAAGATAAGATTATCTGGCTTACTACACAGTTTCTGGAGTGTAAAACTTTATTTTCTCTCTCACTCTCTCTCCCTTCCTCCCTCTCCTCCTCTATTTCTCTTACATGTAATATCCAATATCTCTGGCGCTCGTATTACTTAGAGTTTTAACAGCCTGTGTGAAAAGGAGTCGATTGTACAAGTCATAATTTTACTGTTTCTCCCTGCCAACACTGTGGCTCGTTTGTAGCTGTCCTGTAGTATCACACTCTAACCCTCCTCGCTCAAACGTACCGCCCCACCCCTCTTATTGAACAATAAACATTATTTTATGGCCCCGTAGATGATAAGTGCAGAAAAATAAAAGATCAGGACTGGCTTGTACTTTTTCTCCTGCAAATGCCAGAGAGTAAATGTCATTCATCTTCATTTGTGGTCTATTCCACCGCAATGCTAAACATTTATAGAAATGTTTGAACATCCAGGAACTTTTGACTGATTAAGAGCTTCCTCTGCTCGAGCTGCTGTTATTAATTCTGGCGAAAGCACAATAATATCTACTAAAAATCCAAAGATGGATTATTGATTTGATCTTGATTTAGTGCCAGAATGAAACAATTGTTTAAAAAATTTTGAGTTAAAAACATTGGGTCATTGCTGAACTGAATCCAGAGGAAGCTGCATCTTTTAAGGGGGGGGGGGCAGTACTTGCTGTGACACCCCCCCACCCCAACTTTTTCATTACCAGAGCAAAAAAAGCAAAAGGTGCCATGGCTGAGCATTTTTCCTAACTTTATTTCAATGCATCCTCTTTTCTTTCTCCAGCAGATGTGACTGTTCCTGCCTTTTTGAAGGAAACTCCTTTTGGGTTAATTTCCATAGTATAAAATACTTAACCATTCAATCTTTTAACATTAATTTGGGACCCCCCCCCCTTCATGCTGCCAAGTAAATCAAGCCCCCCCCCCTACCCATCCACCCTCCCTCCATCTCACACACACAAACACACCCCGACTCCCCCTCCTCTTGGCTATCGGACATCAATCTAGCCAGCACCGTCTGCTAAGCCTCACTGGGCAATTAACCACATTGAGAGTGAAAGCTCTAATCAATCCCTGGCCTTCTCCATCACACACGTATAGACACACTCAGACACAAACACACGTACATGCACAAACCCACACACACTCACTCTTAAATCCATTGGTGTAAATGTCTCTGCCATTTATACGAGTGCAGAGCTGTCCAAACACTTTTGAGTCAGGCTGTCCCTTCAAGGACATGCACAAAAAAAAAAAAACACAGACACAAACGCTCATTCTGCACATCTGAAAATATATAGACACTTTTGCAGCACACTGAAAGCAAAATGATTTCGATTTTGTCAGAATAGAAGATCAGATCTAGTCTCATTATAACTAAGCTGCGGTTTTAAAATCTGCATGTGGAGAAATGAAGTTAAGATTGTCTAAAAGAGTCTGCAACCTATCTGCCTGAACATGGCGATGGGCTAAATGTGAACTGCAAGGGGAACTGCTGTGAGATTCAGGCATCTCTCTGCAGCTTGTCTCATTGATTCATGTGGGCCTAAATGTCAGCACCAGCAGGGCAGAGGACCCTGGTAAACCCCCCCTGAGAGTGCCGGGTGATGGGGGCTAAAGGCAACGTGTTCCACAGCCTCGTCTCAAAATAGCCTGCTTGACTCTGACACTGTCAAAGGACGAGACATCATTGATTACAGCGCTAAAGGAATAACATGTCCACAGATGAAAGCACTGAGTAGATGTACATTTTATATTTTCCTTAGCTATACCTTAGATTAAAGCTTTAGGATTCAATTTGCCATGCAGTAAACTTATGATCAGCATTTATTTAAATCACAGACCATTATCCCGCCCATAAATCCTCACACTCAACATCTCTGTATAATATCTGGATTCCTACCGATCCTTCAATATTTCTTTCTTACTCTGTTTATATATTACATACAGCATAACTTAATGGGGGGCTACATAAATATCATGTCATCCCGCACGCCATGCTTAGAATTATTGACCCGTCAGCTATTGATTTGGTGTCTTTGTTCATGCATTCATGGGTAAGTTCAGTGCTTTGATCATCTGGTCCGTTATGCTAAATCTACATCAAACACAGAAGAGGAATCAATAGCTCTTCCTCGTTACATGAATGATAATGAAATCAGCATGATTGCACGGATACTGGTGATTGATTGTAGTCCAGCTTTGAGGAGTTCAGGGGGATACTTAATCTGCTTTAAACATTTCTTGATCATACCTGCGCACAAGAGGTAGACTGACTTTAAAGGGGGGAATCCAAATGCACTTGCACTAAGTAATGATGCGACAAAGGGCTTTGAACACAGCAGGGCTTTGGCCTAAAGGGTAATGCTAGCATACTTACAACAGTTATGCTAACATACTGATATCTAGTAATGTTTAGAATAGTCACCATCTTATTTTAGGGTGCTAGCATGCTATCATTGCTAATTAGCTTAGATAATGTGTATCTGGTCATAAATCAAAATCTTGGACGAATCAAGAATCTGACATGACGGCGCACTTGATAAAAGGTAAAGGATCATCAAACTTTATCCAACAGTTAATCCACCTGTTAAACCTCATGGTGGCGCTAGATGGGAAAATAAGGGAATCATCAAAGTCAGTGTATTTTGCTCTTTGGGAGATAATGACTGTACAAAATTATGAACCAAATGTTGAGATACTTCACCAAAAAAGTAAAAATCCTGACCTGCTGGTGGCGCTAGAAGAAAAATCAGGAGGTTTCCAAAAAAATTAGGCTTTATCCAGTGGGCACCACTAATATCTGTACCATGTTTTATTAATTCATCCAAAAGTTGTGGAGAAATTTAATAAAATACGAGAAATGTTAAACTCTTAGGTGCTGTTAGAGAAACAGTATGGGTTTAACATATTCAGCAGGACTCACGAGTGTCATGGCTGTTTTACGGTAATCCATCTGATAGTTGTTGAGATATCTGAGTATGGATCAAAGTGTTGGATCATGGAACAGTCCCAGTGCAGGTTTAGTTTATCAGTCTCGCTCATTGCTGAGTAATGATGACTTTAAAAAACTGTTCAGTTCCCCAAGACGCATGACTCTACACTTTGAGATCCATTCAAAGTCCAACTTAAGGACAAGGGTAGAAATAAATCTGTTTCTCACACACACACACACACACACACACACCACACATATCTCTTAACTTCCTCCTCAGTTCACACAGAGCAGCCATCCCACTCAGCATATTAGAATAATGACACAGCATGCCCACTTCTGGTGAGGGGGATGAGGACACCCAGTCAGTTAACCATCATCATGAAGTGGATCACACAAAAGGATGAATACTACCTGAACAAATGTGCATGAATCCTGATTAGACTACATTTTCTCATTTTTGGTTTAAGCCTTGAGAACAAGCAATACATTCAAGGGATCAATTACAAAGGGATAATCTAAAAAGTAGGGATAATCTTAAAGAGTATAAGTAGAAAAGATCAAATAAAAGATAAAAGTATGTCAAGCCAGCGTGTTTTCATAGTATTTTTTTCTTCATGGACATGGTGTTGCATCGTTGTAAGACAACTGAACAGTGCAGTTGTGTAGCTAAGTGGAGGGGTCATGGAAAACTATGATTTCCATGTAGCCTTGTTAATTTTAGAGCAGAAGCAGCTGGCAAACACTCTGGTAGTTTTCCTGTTGGGCTTAATGGGAAAGATTTTAGTCTGAATAATGTGTTTTACTGTGAGTCTAAGATACAATTAACAAAAAAAATACTTGATTTTCTCTGCCCTGTTTACTTCCTCACCTACAGTTGAAACTTTCCATCCTGTGGTATAAATACTATAGAGAAAAACTACATACTTGAAGGTTCCAGAAGGCACAGTGTTTTATAAGATGCGAGTCCTTATTCAACCTGTGCTTTAATGTTTAACTTTGTGGGGGTGGAGCTCTGTGTGGGGGTTGAGGACTGTCATTTACATGCAAATATGGGAATTTACACTTACATGTCGCCTCGTATCTTCTAAGAATTTCTTTTTAAATACCAAAATAGACTGTTTATGGCCAAGAAAAGTAACACAAATAAGCCACTGATATAAAAGTGGACATCAACATGATGACTTTTTTTTTCATGAGTCAGTTGTGGAAAATAAAATATGCAAAAGGTCTTTTCTCATAGAGTTTAGGCCATATGAACATCACCCCCATGGGAATATTAGGAAAACAATGGATTTAAATAAAAGCAGCATATGGGAAGTATAGTGTTCCTTTAAAGCCCCCTCCCCTTTAAACGCCACACAAACACTAAATCTCAAAACTAACATCACAGGACTTAGAGCGCAATATTTAACATAATATCACTCCAAACTTTCTACTGCAAGTGCCCCAAACACTATACATCCATGACAGAAAATGGCAAAGGATTTTTCTGGCAGTGTTCGCTGTTTAGGGTTGTCTCATTGGGATTTTGAAGTTGCCGCTGAATGGTGGAGGATGTGATAGGCTGAGTGGTGGAGCTGGGGAAGAAAGGAGCTGCTCTCAGTCAGTAGAGCAGTGCCGCTGGAGAGCTCTCTCGTCGACCGCAGGCTCCAGCCAGAGAAAAAGACGTGACACCTAAACGTTTTATTTTTTAATTTTTATTTATTAATTTCTAGTCGTATCGTCGCCTCAGAACAAGATGTAACTTGTTCACATCACCTCAAGCATATTCATGTATTTGAAAAGAGCCGGGAGCGAGTGCGCAGAGACGAGAAGCCGAGCTGTTTTGGCGAATGGAACTTATTGTTGTGCATTTGTTTTGACTATGTTATCCCCAAGTGAGTTTGGCTTCAGTCCGTCTCTGTACGTCGTCGATCCTTGAATTTTTTTGGGATTTATATCCGAATAGTTTAAGGGGAACACCGAAAGGAGGATTCTGCAAAGCCAGCAAGCTTTTCCTTACAGAGCCGGGGATTTAAATCGTCGTGGTGCTCCGGGAGAGGCGAGAGTCAAAGAAAGAAATTCATGTGGCCATTCTCTCTATAGCCAAACATTTTTGGGGGATTGCATAATGAGCAAGGAAAGACCTAAGAGGAATATCATTCAAAAGAAATACGTAAGTAAAGATCCACCTTTTTTTTTGCCTTATTTGCTCTCAAATGCGATGGCTCTATTCAAGTTTGCCTTTGCTCGTCTCGATGAAAATGCATAAACTTTCATCACGAACTGCGAAGGTTACCATCAGGCAGGCTTGTGCACTATTTGGGTCAAATCTTCTATAAAAGGTAACGGCCTTGAGTTACCCCAGCGTGTTAAACAATTAAATGCTTTATATTTTAAAGAGACAGCAATGTTTATTCAGTGTCTGTGTTGCAGCGTTTTCTTCGACATCAGACATGTTTTAAGGCTTTTGAACATCGCTTGCTTTTTGAAAGCGAGGAGGAGGGGGGGGGGAAGAGAGATTCATTTTTTGACTCGTTTTAACGCACGATAGGGGGATGCACTGTTTGTCTTGGCTAGCAGATGAAGCTAGGAAAGGTTTGAAATTTAAAGGACTTGGCAGTGTGTTTCCAGCAAAAGCTTTTGTTCGCCCCCCCATTTCTTCCTATTCACAGCCGTGAAGACAAGCCTGTCGGCCATGGCTCAGCTATTTCGGCTTCCATTTCGTCCCATGCTGAGCATTTTGTCTCCGCTTTAAAACTGAGCTCTCACCTTCATTAATGCAAACCCCCCCTTTTTCTCATGCCGGAGCTCATGTATATAGTTTATGCTCCAGACATTGTGTTGTGTATGTGTGTGTCTGTGTGTGTGTTTCGTTTTTTTGCTGTGTGCTGTTTTCGGTGTAAAAAAGGGGGCTTTGACAAACCGACATGTTTCGCGGACTGTTGTGGCTCTTTAATTCTCTCCATAAAGAGTGGAGGGAGAGCAGGAGGGAAAAGGGGGTCATGCAATTCAGCATATTCGTTCAATTTCCAGCACTCGAAACGTCGTGGCGACCGTCGGAGGCTCGCTGTTATGCGGGTGTCTTCGCTATTAGTCCTCATAGAAACGCTAAGTCCGCCGGGGTCTCGCTTATTTCGCAGGTCTCCGTGTGACCTCTGTGAGCGAGCAGATATTGCTGCAGCCCGCTGAGGGGATAACTCCATTTTTTTTGCAATACTACCGGTGGTGGTGGTGTGGTGGTGGTGGGGGGGATTATCTTACAAGCGTTTGGGTCTCGTCCCTCCTGCTACCGAATACATATCAAAACTGCACATTACTCGGTCGACGTGGATGAACGCGACGTTAGTGAACGAGTCAATCTCTCTTTTTTTTTTTGGAAGAAGCCGTGTTCAGTCGCATTGCAGAGGCTCATGTATGAAGCCATACCAAGAAGCAACCATTTTCTTTCAGCAAGTAACGCTGGTGAATTTATGGGCGAACGGGGGCTTCGGAATGAAATTGTTTTAGCCTAAAGATTAGCTTAAATTGTAGGTCCAGGTCCAAGGCTTCGGTCTGGCGGAGGCCTGTTCATCCTCACTCATGAATGAAACAAAGACTTTTAATCTTGTAAAGTGTGAATGGCTCAGCATATCCCTCGACTAAGTTACCTTGTATCGTTTTTCACGAAGACGACACGCACACCGGCCTCCGTGTCTCCAAGCTTTAAAGTTTCCTGCGCTTCTCTTCATGTCATTTTTTTATTTTATTATTATTATTTTTTTTTTTTTTACATTCTGCGATTTCTGTGAATTATCGTCACGCGCGCCCAAACGCATTGAACAGTGTTGCGTTTAATTGCACGAGGCAATATCATGTCTGCTAAGGCTGTGAAGCTGGAGTCAGCACAGCTAGCTGCAACCCCCTCCCCTCCCCTCCCCTCCCCTCCCTCTCTCTAGTCCCAACCCCCCCACCCCCTCCAAACAACACGTGGAGTGTCTTTTAAAAAAAAAAAAGTGTGTTAACTCCTGCATACGGTTGAGTCACCGAACACAACAAAAACAGAACAATTCGTCACAAACTTATTTTTGGGGCTAAAAGGGAAATTAGCAATAAGGGCCAAACTGAGCAACAGGTTTGCAGGAGCAGGAGAACAAGACTTGACATAAAAAAAAAAAATGTTTGTTTTTAATGCGTTCTTGAATGCAGCATAATATAACTGGGGATTATTCTGTTACTTCCAAGTGTGGAGAATTAAATGCATACATGTGCTATCGAGTAAAGCATGGTCACAGTGTTTCTGCTAAGAGAGCTGGAAAGATGTTTAATTTGTTTTTGTTTTTTCCAAGTGTCCCTGTTTTTTTTTCCCAATAAAACAATACCTAAACTGTTAAAAGTGTGAGCAAATAGATAACATCAAGGAGCGTGATAAAGCTTTTAATTTACCACTTTAAGGATGGTTTCTGTGGTTTAGTCCATCGCATCCATTGTTTCATTGAAGAGGAAATCACTCCTCGCAAAAAATGTCATTCAAAATGTCAATGTGCAGCTCATGTCGTCTCGTGTCAACATACGATGATTGTACATCATCAACAGCAGTGGCAGAATGTGCTTAAAAGTGATGA
>JAQNCA010000008.1:9611092-9622389 GCA_029783725.1 Acanthurus tractus
CCTTCATACTACCACCACTTTAACATCACTGTGACTTTATCACTGTGCAAAACTTAAGTGACAAAACATTCCCCCTGTCTGCAGAGGAAGCTGAGCTGTGCTATAAACTGTCACATCACACCATGACTGGGTTTCTTCTGAAGGAGAATGTCGCTGCAGAGATGTTTTTGTCTTAAAAATTCTTAATCATGGTCTGAAAGCGAACAGACGAGGCTTGGACACCTGTTTGTGTTCAGCTGTGTGTGTGAATGTGAGCTGCGTTCTGGTTTTAGGTGTGAGAGAGCGGTGTTTGTACCTTTCACGTCTTGCGGCTTTTGTTAAATATTTCTGTGTAGCCGTGTGTGTGTGCGTGTGTGCGTGCGCTAAGGTGGTCAGTAGCCCTGCTTTTGTGTGTTTGAACACACACGCACACGCACACACACACACACACACACACGTCCGATCTGCTCCAGCCTTCTCAGCCTGCTGGCAGCTGTGTTGATTCTGGCTGGCTGAAATGTAGGTCAGAGAGAAAGCAGCCCCCCCCCCCTCCCTCCCCAACCAAACCCGCCCGTCCTCACATCCCTGTCCCGCCCCCTTTTAAAACCCCGCCCTCTCCAGCTCTCTCCACCCCTCGGCTCCTTCAGGCCGGCCCCTCTCACCATGACTCCTCTCCTTCATGCCCTTGCTCTTAGCTATTTCCCCAAATCTCCAGTCCTCTCGCTCATAATCTCTTCCTCTATTATGCTCAGTCCTCTTGGCAGACCCCTCTGCCAAGCCCCTCCACCTCCAACTCCTACACCCAGTCAATGCAAAGGCTGGCAGTGCTTTGTGTGTGTGCAGAAATCCACATGCATGCCCTTAAATCAGTATTGTTGGTTTGCAAGGAGCACATTTTTTCCCATGCTGCAGCATCTTGATGGGCTGCAGCAGTATTTGCTTTTGTAATTTAGATAACTTTGTTCTGTGTTCTCAAATGTAGACCCATTTTGATATTTCACCCCGTCGGGTTCTTTTCGGTAACCTAAATCCTTACAGATGACCCCCCCACTGAAGGACTGAGATACTGTCAACAGACTCAACCCGGTACAGTCCGTAGACCTCAGAATTAGAGAGGTGCAGTTCAGCGCTGTGACATGTGAATGGCTGTCAGCACCCCTGCTGGACAGGCTTGTCTAAATATGACCCATCACTTTCCTGCACAGCTCCGATTTGTATGCATTTTTCATCCCAAGTGCCCCCCAAGAAGAGGTTATATTTCACTTTTTCTATCGAGAGAACAAAGTGCATGTCAAGGGTGTAATTAACTCTAATTACAGCAGGAAAAGGCTGGGATAAGTGCCGCCGCTGACTCGCCTAAAGAACATTTTGTCAGCGCTTACTAGGTCGCTACTTTACTGTTTTATTTAACTCCATCATTTTACAACCCTGTAGCTATTGTATTTGTAGAAATTGTAGTAAGGTCAGTCATTCTATGAGAGGGGGGAAAAAAAAAAAAAGAAAAGACGTAGAAAAGGGGACAATCTGTCACTGTGTGAATGAGGAATCTGCAAGGTCGTCTTCCAGCAGAGTCCGTGTGTCTCCAGGCAGGTGGCTGGCAGATTTATGGTCGCCTTCAAAGCTTCTCTGTGGCGGCAGTGTCAAAGGGAGAGAGGGTCAAGTCCGGAGGAAATGTATCTGGGACTCGTAGGGAAAAATAGACCTTCAAAGAGACACATGCGTGTACAGTGCGCACATATATTACATGCATTCTTCTCTCTGACTCTCTGATTCAGATAACATGTGATGTGGAAAAGTGGAAAACTTGCGATCCGCCGACCTCCAGCTTTACTTTCTGTGCTCATATTTTATTTACGCTTCGATCTCATTTCACGTTCCCTATAGTTGTTTTATCTCAGCCAAAGACCATAAGTGTGTGGAGTGAAGTCATAAGGACTTTTTATTTGTTCCCCTCGGACTCTTCCTGCACGTTGTAGCTCATAATGTTTAATGCCTTTTTTTTTGTTGCAGGGGAAATCGGTGTCTTTGACTAACTTCTTCAGGATAGCCCGGAACACCATGACCATGTGCTTTAACAAGGAACCAGGGGCTGCTGAGGTTGAGGTAAGCGTGCTAACGACTTGCAAAGCTTTGACGACATTGACTATAACAACCTCTTGTGGTTCTATCTTGAAATGTATAGCAGATATGGTAGCGAGAACCCTTCTAATGTTTACGTAAAATCAAAAGGGAGTTATTTTGTTCTGACAGACTCTCAGCTTGCAGCATTTGTTCAGTTAGCTGACGTGTTCGTCTTGGATTCTTCCGCTGATGGCTCTTCCTCTGTTGTGTTCTTGCAGCAAGAGTACTGGAGGATCGTGGAGCAGAGAGACAGCCACGTGGCGGTGCATTGTGGGAAGGTGGACACCAGTACACATGGAAGTGGTTTCCCCACAGGAAAGTCAGAGCCATTTTCAAAGTGAGTATCTCGTAGCCTCACAGCTTCACAGTTAGCCATTAGTCCTCCGCTGATATGAGTTTTTGACAGTTAAACCTTAAAAAAAATAACACAGTCGGCCTCCTGAAAAGAAAACACTTAGGTGCCCTTGAGCTGTCTCATCGAGGTTTTCTTTGGTATCCATTAGGAAAAAGCAGAAATGACCATTTCTTATCTTTTCCTCAGACATGGATGGAACCTCACTGTCCTCCCCAATAACTCTGGATCCATTTTAAGACATCTGGGTGCTGTGCCTGGTAAGGATGAATAAAAGCTTCACTCATTCACCTGCAAACTTAAAGAAAGACAGATTTAGCTGTGGATCGTTTCAGAAAAATGCATGAATGCAGGGCGTAAATGACTTTTTGGCTTTGCCTCTTTAGATTCTATGACATTTTTCCTGAGTACATTGCAGTGAGTAAAAACCTTTGCTCTTGTGTGTTTCTCTCTCTCTCTTTGAACCCCTTGGTTTCTGCAGGGGTGACCATCCCCTGGCTTAACATTGGCATGGTCTTTTCTACCTCATGCTGGTCTCGAGACCAAAATCGCCTTCCATATATTGATTACTTACACACTGGTGCTGATTGCATTTGGTAAGTATTCACTTTGCTGTTTTCTTCATCTTCAGCGGACACTTTTGTGTCTTTGTGATCTCATGTTTTAACATGAAAAAATTAGCAAGAACCAATAGCAAAAACAAGCATTTCATTTTTACATTTTTACTCCCTTCAGACATTTTTTTTTTACATGTTGATGATGTTTGTGTCTCGGTGCATTCCTCCCTCAGGTATTCTGTCCCTGCTGAGGAGAAGGCTAAGCTGGACAAGGTGGTCCATACACTGCTTCAGGCCAATGGCACCCCAGGACTAGAAATGTTGGAGAAGAACATCATGGTCAGTGTTTTCTGTGCGCAAATTGCCATCAAAGGACAAGTCTTCTTTGTCACATGTCGTTTCATTATGTTTTTAATTTTTCACACTATTTCCTAAAGCCAGCTCATTACCTAAAACAGCAGGTTCGTAACTGTAACACTTCCCGTCCTTCTGTTTTCTTCTTCGTCTTTCAGATCTCTCCAGAGGTGCTGTGCCGTGAAGGCATCAAGGTTTACCGTACGGTCCAGCGGAGCGGCCAGTTTGTGGTCTGCTACCCCGGTGCCTTTGTCTCTAAGGTGTGCTGTGGCTACAGCGTGTCAGAGACGGTGCACTTTGCCACACCGCACTGGATGAACCTGGGTTACCAGGCCGCAAAGGTCAGCATGTGACTCTGGCTGAGCAAATCAGCACAAGGACCTTGTGAAATTAAAAACTACATGTGTGTATATGTGGAGAAAGAAGTGTATCAAAGGATGAACATCTAATATGTGATTAAGAAATCTAAAATCAAAATAAAGCTAATAGTTTGTCTGTGTATTGCACATTTTATGATGTGTTTTATTTCGCTGCTGCTTGGTAAAACCTCACAACAGTGGCCCCATGTGGACAGTGGCGGTTAGGGCTCTGATTTATGTCGAGCTGATTGAAAGGGGAAATGGATAAACGAACTTCGAACTTGATGCTTGATTCTCTAATCAGCCAGTGTGCTGAACTTTAAGGAGTTATTTGCAGCTGTAAGCCTCCCCGAGGGCTGTATTTAGATTTTCTTAGTGATTATGAGCGAGCCTTCTGACCGTTGGACCTCATTATAGCTGTAATAGAGGAGAAGGAAATGCTCCTTGCTGTCATTATGGGCATTATGGAGGCATTATGGTGATGGAAGTACGTATATGTTCAGAAATGCCATCTTATTCATAGGCACAGCAAGGATTGCTCTCAAGGGTAATATGACATTCATACAACACACTGTGTTGTGGCGCGCTGCCTGAAACATTTCCTTCCCAATGGTGAATATTTATTACATGAGAATGAGAAACAGCAGACGATAAGAAACATTAATCTTTGGTTACAGTTAGTCATTGAAGGACATTAGGAACATTATCAGAGCGGATCAGTCAACTCGCTTTAACTTCAGCAAGTTATAGTGCATGTGTTCAGATGTGTGTCTGAAAAAAATCAAACAGAACTTGTTTAAAGAATGAGCAGTGATGATGTAAAAGTGCAGTCTTTGTGGGTCTGAGGTGTAAAAATATCATGCCAAAAACTCATCCAAACAAAAAGAGCCTGTTGGTGGTTAAATGAGAATCAAATTTATTAATGACTTGTTTTGCACGCAGGACCTGAAGTGTCGGCGTATAGCCAAACCGTTCTCCATGGAGAAGCTACTGTACCAGATCGCCACTGCAGAATCCAAGAGGGACAATGGCCTTCTCCTCACCACCATCTCCGCCCTACTCATAGACCTCAGGTAAGATGCAGCAGTTGGTTTTACACGTGTATCTATATGCAAAAATCCACAGTACTACTACTGTTGTAAAGTGTAGTTTTTTTTATCTTTAGGGAAGAAAACACAGAAACATTTAACTGTCATTTCACATCAGTTTTAGTAATTTCCTAAAGAAGCAAACAGATGTTCTTTCTTTCCTTTACGTCTATTCTTTGAGCTTAATTACTGTTATTTTTATGCAAATACTCGCTTTTTTTTAATGAAAGGATGTCCCAGCATCCCCATTTTCTAGTCCAACAAAAAATATCCAACTTTAACTAACTGATCAAACATCTTTCTCATCCTCATACAGGAACATAGAGATGCGCCAACGGCAGGAACTTTACAAGGCAGGTTTGCTTTCCTCTGCCCGCTACGGCACCCATGATGGCAGCCTGGGCCCCGGGGAGGGACGCAAGAAGCCCCGCGGGAAGTGGCTGGCACTGGAGTCCTCAGACAGACGCTGCCAGATCTGTCAGCATCTCTGCTACCTGTCCATGGTGAGAGCAGAGCACACAGGAGCCAAACACACCACGCACACATACTGCGTTTAATACCTGCTATACAATTTCTTCTATGTATACATTTAAAAGTGTTTTTTTAATGCCTCCATATTTCAAAAGTATCCAAATCGGGCTGATGAAATTTAATAAAGTTTTACACCGATGTTATTGAATTGAAAGCCATAATTTTGTAATATATGCAAACTTTCTAACTTGCCGGTGGCTTTATACCGTCAGAGTGAAAGACATTTGAATGATTTATCAGGTTTCTCTCCCTCTCAGTAATAAGAGAAGTCCGAGCTGAGTGTCTGGTTTCTACGGTAACGTCCCTGTCTCTCGGTTTCTGTGTGTGCAGGTGGTTCAGGAGACTGACAACGTGGTCTTCTGTCTGGAGTGTGCCCTGCGCTACGTGGAGAAGCACAAGTCCTGCAGAGGCCTTAAGATGATGTACCGATACGATGAGGTGAGCTGCCGCCGTTTGGTTTCTGCCGTGGTTCAGTTCTCCCTCTGTCCAGAAGGGGGCGATAGCAGCTAGGGTTTTCTCTTTTTTGCTCCAGGAAGTGAAATTCAGCATGAACTGTGCTCATGTTCTGTAATTTCTTGTGTCAGAGCTGTAATTCCTGCTGTGGTTGAATGTGAATAAAATGATGCAAGAGGAGGTGAAAAATTGAAGTTTTATTCATTTTTTTTTCTCTCTCTGTGCTTTTCACTCAGGAGCAAATCAACAGTCTGGTGAACCAGGTGTGTGGTAGGGCCATGTTAAAGAACGGAGGTGGTGGCGGTGGTGGAGGAGTGGTCATCAGTGGAGGAGGGGGGGACCCCTGCCACGGCTTAAGCCCCGCCAAAGCATCGCCGGCCAAGCGAGGCCCTCGAAAGCGCGCCGCCGCCGCCGCCGTGGAGGTGTCCCTGGCACGCCTGTCCTCCAGCCACATACCCAAGGCCGCTGCTGTGTCCTGAGGGGCGGTGGGGGGGGGACACCTCGACATCACCGCCTGGTGCGCTGTGCCCACGTCCTGCCTCGAGCCCAAACACCCCTGTTTGTTTGTTGTTTTATCACATTAAGCAGGGTCACTATCAACCCCCCCCCCCCCTCCACCACCTGATATTTAAGATTGATTGTTTTTTAGCTTTGAAAATGTCCCTCACCTGACCTCAGTCCCCCTGCCAAAAAATATTCACCTCCCCCCTTAGAATGCCAGGCTTGTTTATTAAAAAAAAAAAAAGTAAAGAAAGATGTCTTTTTTGCACTAGTGTGAAAGAAGAATTTGTTTTTATTCTGGATGTTTTTAGAGTCCCCCCTTTCGCTCCCGAAGTCGTCCTTCACAACATTACAAGCATTAAGTGTAACGTTCACGAGAAGACTTGATGGGCCCTGTTATACCCTTTACCTCCAGCACCCATCCTCCCTTAACTGAAAATGGGTTACGTTTGTTACCTTCTCCTTGCATCACTCTTTCCTGCCCACATTTCCCCCCCTGAGACTGAACCCCGTTCCTTCTCATCATGCGTCACTCAACTGTGAACATGGGACAAGTGAAAAGGCGGCCTTTTTCTCCCCCAGTTTTTTGAAATGAAAATGACATCAAGTAGTTACCCAAAGTTTCTCTCTGTCCTTTGTTTAAGGAAGAGGAGTCCTTTTTTTATTGATTTTATTCCTTCTCAATGCAGCTCCTGCATTGTTGTTGTTTTTTTTTTTTTAAAAAAGAGGGGGGTGGCGACGCGAGGTAAAAACTTGAAAGACAGACGATGTTGGTTTATTGTTGGTTGGCTATGTTTTTTTTTTTTAAGTTCTATTTTGAAATTTAGCTTTGTTTTTTTGCTAGGTTGTTTTTTTGTTTTTTGTTTTTGCAAGAAGTCTACTCTGTATTTTATTTTATTTTTTATTTTATGTCATTGTGGATGTTTCTGTTCGTTGGTGGTCGTGAGAGGGGGCAGAGCTTCAGCTGCTTGACCTGCTCACCTCACTTCCTGGTAGTATGGAGGGATCCCTCCTTCGCTAGCAAGTGAAAACCGTGCCTGAAACTTAGCGAGGAGATCCATTTTATTGGTGCTGTTGGTTATAATTACTGTATAACAACACAAAAAAGTTAAGAAATCTGGGGGTTAGCGCCTGCTATCGGCTAACAGCTATCTCACGCACCCCCCACCCCACAGGGCAGAAAGGCTTTCAGGCTTTTCTCGTTCTAGATGTGCAATCGTGTTAACATTCCATTCTTCCAGTCATCTTGTTTCATCTGTACCAGTAAACATTAATTATTATATTATTATTATTATTATTATTATTTTGTGTTTTTTACTTTTGTTGATCTGATGTGTTATCTCAAGTAGAGCCACTAGTCAAAGAGTGTAAAATGTGAAATATCAAATCCAAGTTTGTTTGTTTGTTTGTTTTTTTTAAATTGTCCTCTTTTTTTTGTTTTTTTTTCTTTTGGCTTTTTGCATTTTTTTTCCCTTTTCCAGATATATTATGAGTGATTTTTTTAGAGAGGAAAAAGTCCAACACAAACAAAACATCAACCTTTTTTTGTACATAATCCTGTAAATTTCTTTAAATACTTGAGCCTTTTTCTGGGGTTAAGGAAGAAAGGAAGCAAGGAAGGAATAGAGAAGAGAGAAAAAGTTCCAGAGGAGAATGCTTGATGAAGAAAAAGCCTTACATTTCCCTTTCTTCATCCATGTGAGTTTGATGCTTACAGGGTTGCTCTGGTAAACGTGTATAAAAATTTTTAAGTGCTGCTTATATCACTAAGAAAGAAGATATTGAGTAGCCAACGACTGCCCCCCAACCTAGTTTTGTTTGTTTAGCTTTACTTTTTTAAAGAAAAGGGAAAAAAAGATATGTTCACAAAAAAAAATGGGTTTTTACATTTTCATTACTGAAAATTCAACAAAAATGTAGTAGCTACTCATGTTGCACTGAGCTTGCCAGTGGTGACTGTCAAGGAAAAATCCTATAATCCAGTTTGTTGGTTGTCGTCCCTCGCAGAAGACTGAACTGTTTTAGGACTATTTAATAAAATACCAAGTCGGGTGTTTTCAACATAATAAAAAGTGGTTGTCAAGTTTTTATGGCCTTACAATATATTTTATTCTGACGGGATTTTTTTTGTTTGTTTTTCAGTTCTCTTTTTCTGTTTGTTTGTTTCTTCCATTTTCTACAGTATAAACTACTTGCTCACGGTGGGGTCTCTGGTGACTTAATTTATTAGTGCCGCATCTCGGCCTTTCCCTCCACTCGGGAAGAGAGTCTCATGTTGGTTATATTGACAGTTTTTTACTTTTGCAGTTTGTACTTAAGGTTTAATAAAAACTTACCGACAATTCACTGTCATTTCTTTCCAACCTGCTTGTGTCTCTTTTTGTTCTGACTTTTGAGCCAAGTGCAGACACAAATGGTAAACGGCTTCATAGTAGAAATTTAATTTATAGATCTGGGAGAGTCTGGTAATATTAAAGGGACATTTCCCCAAAATTGCAACTCCTTTCCTCACTTACTTTAAGTGAAACTATAAGTGTCCAAAATCAAGACCTTTGCGTTGACCCAACCCACAGACATCTCACATTGTGACGTGTAACAGCAGTTAGTGACTGGTTATCCACCTAAACAGTGAAAGTCACGTAAAGTTGAGCCAGCGTCAAACTGATGATGGAAACAGACATTTCCGACTAATAAGAGGCAAACAGTAAGTCAAACTGACAAATGAAAGAGTTGTCAAAACAGTCAGTGATTTTCTACAGAATGGCTCTGCTTTCTCAAATTTGAATAAGTTCTCCGTCCTCTTCCACAGTCAACTGAATATTTCAGCAGTTTTAAGTTTTGGGCCAGTTCAAAAATACTATTTTAAAGACCTCACCTTGGTCTCTGGGAACTTGACTTTTCTTTGCATGTTGCAAACTTATCAACTCAGTGACTAACCAGTAATAAAACAATTAACATCAGGCAACAACAGCAACAGTTAGTCGCCTAATTTAGCCGCAGACCTCACTGTAAATAATCTCTATTGAAACTAATTATTAAGTAAAACATTTTTAGATTAAAACCGTTGACAGTGAGGCCTGTGATTGCTTTGAGTAACAGACATTTTTAACAACATTACAATGGATCTACATTTTAGATCAATATCACTGGGAGTGACATAAAATTCAAGTTTGGTGTAATGTGGGAAAACTGACCCTTTAACGGCGATACAAACACAAAGGTCGCACCATGACATTATCAAGTTCCATAGTAGCAGCAACAGGTGTGTGAAACATAAGAAGTGCTCTTATGTTTAACACAGTGCCTATTACTCTATTCACACAGCACACTGTGCATGCAAACCTTTGGAGGACTCTGCAGTTCTGACCTTAATTAAAGTGCACTGGAGTGATTGTCACGCATCAACATCAGCAATTTACTCTTCACAAAGAACTAACTCATCCGCTCTCAGGCTTCATGTGCCACTTCATAAAACCAGCATAGCTTTTCCTTATTTTTCAGTTAGAAACGTTTAACAGTAATAATGAATGTGTAAACAATAAAATATCGTCACCCGAGATTAAACTGCAGTATTTTAAGCCTTTTTCCTCGCCTGCAGAACGCTTTGTCCGTCTATCCATCCCCTCACCGTGGCGGCTTTCCACTCAGGCAGGACTGTAAATCAAAAACTGAGCACAGAGGGGCTGTTAACACGCTCCAACCCTGAATCCTGCTCACATTTTATACTTTAACATGTTCCTGAAATGCTCAGATGAAAATTAAAACAATACTGGGGGAGAGACATTTATTACCAATAAGTCAGAAATCGTAGGCAGGGGAAAAGAAAGGAAGGAAGGAGGGAATAATGCTGTCACATCGCACAAATGTCAACGTTTCTGTACAAAAAAAAAATCTGGATACAGTTAAACCTTCTGGCCGTTGTCCAGTGCATAGCACACAGTCCAAACAGAGATTTGGTCCTCGTTCAAAAAGAGAAGTTCACCCAAATATTATTGGTCGATAGAATGGCAATGGGTAACTCTCCTGTGTGTGTGTGTGTGTGTGTGTGTGAGTGAAATCACTAATATCCAGATCCATGATTCCATAACTGAAGCACAGTCTGTCAGCTTTATTCTCTATAATGTGGTACGTATATAACCAACTGCCAGGTGACTGCCAGTTTTTATGCCGTGATTGCAAAGCCACTGGTACTAAAGCTGCAATTAATAGTTTACATTTTAAATACTGCAGAATGTAGCTTTTTAACATACGAAAGAAACTGAAACAAGCTTTGGGGTTCAGCTTATTCAATAGGATTTAGTCCACATGTACACAAGTATTTTTCAAAACAAATAAAAACTAATAAAATACAACCCACAATTAAATTCACTTACAGCTGCACTGTCTTGAGCATGTGGTGGTACAAGCTTCAGCCAGTGATATTAAAACTGTGGGATGGCATTAATGGCGAAAATTGTGCAGTCTGTTGTCACAAGTCAAAAACAATTTGTCCCTGTCACACTGCAAACAGAAGTGCGAATGGAAGTTTTCCAAAAGATCCTTTTTTAGTTACCTACAACAGTGTTTGTGGGTTGATAAAAGCAAAAACACACAGAAAAAGCTACTACGAATACTCGTGAACATGTGGGCAAGGCCTATCTTAAAAAAATCATCCATGTGTCCCATACAGGTCATATGTCAATTGTTTTTTGTTGAATTAGCTTTTAAGTGTTTGTGTTGTCATATTGAAAATATTAAAAAAATGTTCCTATGGTAGTGGGTTCTGCAAAGACAGGCTGCTAGATTTTTAATGTTTTTAAATCAAAAGCTTTGATTTTTCTTTTTTAAATATAAATGCCTAAAGCTTCACAAAATTATGATCTTTTTATCTCCATTGCATTTGGTATTAACAGACTTATGGTTGAAGTATGCTTAGTTTTAGGTGCTAAGACTTCTTGGTTTTGTTAAGGAAATGAAAATGTTTCTGGTTTAAGAAACTTTTGGTTTCATCTGAGACACAAAC
>JAQNCA010000008.1:9683791-9714650 GCA_029783725.1 Acanthurus tractus
TAATACACTGTCCAAGACATGCACGTGCACAAACACACACCGACTGTCAAGTTAGAATGCAGCTGATGACAAACCTACAAGGGCAAACACATCTTGTAGAAATCCCAAACGGCCAGCGATACCACCAGAGTATTTTCTGGGCATCTGCAAAGCTCTTTAATAAGAGTGTGCACATGTGTGTCAAGGGCTGACTAATCTTTACCTTCATCACAAATGCCCTACTGAAATCATCCATCACACTCTTTGTCCTCCCCAGTCACCACACATGTAAGCACACACATACATACACACACCAACTTGCAACTCCAATTTGTCTTCTTGAGTCAAGTGTTTAACTTGCCAAGTCCCCACTTTGCCCCTCTGTGCCACCAATGGTCTTGTTTTACTTTAGCAGGCTCATACCTGGGGTCCCATCTGCATGCTTTGTATGAAACACACATACATATAATCCAATTTATATTTATTAGTGTATCATAAATTATTATTATTTCTAAAAAAGATTATGTTTAGATTACAACCCTGTGACAATAATCTGTGTGCACATGGATCCACTATTGGATCTGTTTTTATCTCTGACATGTTGGAGCCATATGAACCAACTCTGACTCTGAGAACCTCAGGAAGTGATCCTGCTGGTGCCCAGAGTCAGGACTAAACAAGGTGAAGCTGCCTTTCAGTTTTATGCTCCTAAAATCTGGAACAGTCTTCCAGAAGATGTGAGACAGGCCACAACTCTGACAATGTTCATATCCAACTGAAAGCATTTTATCTGCACTCTTGGTTTTTAATTTAATTAATTAATTAATGATTATTTATGTTTTATAAAATTATTTTATTTGCCTTCTTGTGATTTTATGTAGCTGTAAAGCACTTTGAATTGCCTTGTGTGGGAATTGTGCTCTACAAATAAACTTGCCTTGCCTTGTTTTTTTTTTAGATATTAGACATTTGTTAAAGCAAAGAAACTGGAGGTGAAAGCAGGAAAAGTTCTCTTTTTAGATTATTGTGTATAGGCAGGAGATTTGCTGAAATTTAGCAGGTACAACAAAAGTTTACCATTTTATGTCTGGGTAGTAAAACCACATGAACACAAACCCTATGCAAAAAGAATTTGAGTTCGGAATTGAACTTTGACCCTAGAAGCTTTGAGGTGACAGAGCCAGCTGCTGAGTCCTAATCGTAGCTTTGCAAAGACTCCTCTCATCAATATACTGTAATCCCATCTAAATTACTTTAAGCCTGTGAAGAGGGACGGAGGTCCTTGGTTTTCATTCTGTGTCCAAGCCAACATTTACATTATGTAAGTATGTGAAACTGTTAACAGTTTTTTTTTGTAGTTTTGAGGTTATACAGACTTTTGTCAATAGGGCAAAGCAGCAACAGGTTTACATTTGGTAGTAAAGCATATTATCTTTTTCTAGGCTTTATATCTAATCGACTTTAACTAAAGGGCCAAGGAGATAAAGCAATTACTGTCTGCTTGCCTCCTAAGATCCCAAAATTCCATGAAGTCACATTTGTCCTTTGGCGACTGGAACGTGTGTCCTCTGCTGAGATTTGCGGCCCATCACCATGTTATGTAACTATCTTTGGGGACGGTCCCTCCCAGCAAAGTTTACAAACACACTTGCAAGACTGAGAGGACAAATTGAGAAAGAGGAACTTGCCGTTCTACGCTCTGACCCTCTCTTGAGTGGAAGTGAAACATTTCTCTTTTTCACTCACGTCGATGACAATTGCCAGGTTATGATTGTGTCATTATAGTCTCTAGTGCTTCCTGAGAGAGGAAGTCAGGTTGTTGATAGTTTCTGGAAAAGCCAGGCGAAGACAAAGTCATAAAAACTTAATGTACTGAAGAGAAACTGGCATAAAACAATTGTTGGATGCTAACAATGGAAAATTTTAACACCACAAAAATCTTCTCTCCTTCATAACAGGTGACCCGAGCAACCACCGATTGAAATTTATTATATACATCTATGTATCTTGCTTTTGCATGTTGATTTTACTTATTCTATTTTTTTTTAAATTTTAAATGCAAACATCATTACCAAATTGCAAAAAGTTGTTCAATCCTAAGAAGTCATAGTGTGGTTACTTATTATTCCTGTAGATGCAGTCTCTTCTCATTTGAGCACTGTTTACTGACTCAAAGATGAAGAGTTATACAAGCAGTATTGAATATTCTTCAACCAACAGGATGTCAAGTTATCATTGGGTAATCATTACAAGGCTGTGTCATCCCCTGTGGTACATTTACCTAATTACACAACAGATGAGACTAGCTTCTTTTCTTTTCCTAATCCTTTTTCGCATATGCAAACTTTTCTTTTCGCTATAGTTTTCTATAGTTTTTCCTTTTCTACTATGCCAGATATATATTGTAAATGATGATGAAATTTTTCTATGCATGTGACTCCAAAGGGCGAAAACTAACAGAGATGCAATAATAATGCTACTGTAAGAGACTGTTACCTTATGGGGTGAAAGCAGTCAAACATTTACATTCCAGAAAGAACCCCTCCTCGGTCCTGAGCCATCACAGAAGTGCCAAAAACAGCAGTGAGCAGCCAGCTCCTCACTGCAGATGTGCTTCATATCCATAGAGTTACAACAATCAAAAGGCTGAAGGCCAAAAGACACAAAAATGCTAAAGTGACAGAACATTTTTTTTCCCTTGTACTAAATTGTACAAAGAAAAGGTGCAAGCTGGGGATGAAAACATCATCAGCAAGCTATAAAGAGTGGAAATAACAGTGAGGGTGCTATGCTGTTCAAAGCTTAACAGCTTCAACAGAAGGGATAACGCAGTCCGTAAATGTAGTTTGCAACTGATAACTGACAAGAATTGCATTAATAACGAAGAGTTGGAATAATGTTTTTCTACTTTTCTGTAGTGGATTTGTCAAATGTTACAAAACAGCTGAGGAACAACACTGTGCACATACTATCCCTGTCTCTGTCTCTGTCCTAACCTTGGCCAAAGCACATCTCTGTTATGTAAAAGAATAGCTAAGCTAGTGCGTACACGTTTAAAACGGCTGCAGCTATGTTCAGAATTACTGAGGTATGTCCCTGTTTGTGCAAATGTCAAAAGCACCTGCCATGTTAAAACTATGCAGCGACACAATGTCATATCATATGTGTAGACTTGAAAAGGTTTGAGGAAACCACATTACATTAGTTTTATGTTCTCATAGTGTTGGAATGAAATTCTGCTAGATTTGAGCTGAGACAGATTGTAAAGAGCAGTTTGGAAAATGTGGTTACTCTGGCAGACATTAACTCCTTTTAAACATTTTCCATTATATTCTTACCCAGACAACCCCTAAAACATTAAACTGCTCTCTGAGACTTTTAAAACACCATATCACCAAATTAATTTTTAAAAAGTAAGAGGGGTTTATGAGAGACTGTTGGCATACTCTCGCCATGACATTTTAATTTGGGTTTAGACTGTCTTTTATGTTGAATTTCTTTGGCACTGATATAAAAACACATTGCTTTTCTTTAACTATTCTGATATACAGTGACAATATATCCTATTTTCCTGCAAAATTCAAGTTTGTTCAAACGATGTGAGACCAAATCAAAATGTTCCAAATACTTTTCTTATAAATTTTTTGTAAGAAATATAAACATGATCTAGCAATGACAGTGGTCCTTTCCAAACTCTCTATACACAACCTGTGTTTGTGATTGTATTAATTCCCATTAGAAAAATAAAACTCATATCACAAAAATGGCTTTTATTCATGAATACATGACATACTCTGTTTGGTCTTCCTTGCCTCCCACACATGGAACCAGCCATGTATAAAATGTTCTCTGAGAGACTCAGAAAGGCGGAAAAACAAACATTAACTCTGACCGTGCCGTGTTTCTGAAAATAGCCTTTCTAATTAGTTAGTTACAGTCACTGCATTTGCATCAGCATAGTTTGTACAAGCACACAGCAGTTTTTACAGCCACCACGCAAAACCAATCTTACTGATTATCCATTGAAATCTAGGCCACTTATAATCAGCAGTACAACAAACTACGATTAAATGATTATAATAACCAACCAATTAACTGATGGTTGCTATAATCAATCTAATTTGACGGGCAAGTAATATAAATACCACCCCATCGAAGGCAACCAAACCTCTAATTTAATAAGTCAGTCCATTGATTTTTGGCTTCGAGAGAGCCAGACTCCCTCTGCCAGTTCCTTAGTTCTCTCTGACAGCTTCCATTCTGCCCTGTAGCGTAAATCTTCCCTCTCATCGCCTGAATCTACCAGCTCAATCCTCAGAAACGTTTCTTTCTCCAAGATCATTGATGCTAACAACAAGTCAGTTGCTTGTCTGGCTTTCGGCAATCTTGGAGAGGAACGAGAAACCCCACGAAAACCAGGTGGACCACTCTTAACTCCTTTGCTTTTGACTGCCTCTCCCTCATGTTTCACCAATATCACATCTCCGTCATCTAAAGTAGATGTACTTGAAGAGCTCTCATTGGTTATTTCAGAGCTGACGGACGACTGCGTGTCTTCCGCTTGGTCGAGGTCCACTTGGTAGGCTAGTTTCCTGCTACTTTGTCTGTTGATGGACAGACATGGAGGCCATCGGAGGGAGAGACATCTCGTCATTGCCAGCCACAGGTCCTGAGGCCTAAATAAGCCTGACCTTGAAGGTCGATTTGTGTCAGGAAAGGTTTCCTCCTTTTTCAATTGCTCACTTTCTGCTGCCACCAGCTCTGTGACAGGTACTCCATTAGAGCTCTTTGGTGACAGATCTTCTATGTCCTGTAATGTACTGTTTGATTGTAGCTGAGGATCATCTCCAAAGCTAAAAGAGCTGCTGAACCTCTGGCTCCTCTTCATCGCTTGTTCTGCCTCCAAATCTGAATCTGACGATGAATCTTCATCTGACGAGCATCCACGTGGTGACGACTGATCTTCGCAATCCTTTGACCGTTGCCGTTGATTTTTTTCGGACTCAGAGGAGCTGCTCGCCCTCTGGCCTTTCCTCATACTTGGGCAAATGAGTCCCTATTTTTGCCTAATCTGTCAGCCGCCTGATGCTGCCTTCCTCTCAGCTCATGAGATGAAGAATTAAAAGGAATGATGGACGTAATCAAGCTACCACGAAAACAATAACAGCCGCAGCAGCTCCGCTAGCATGGCACTTTCTGACATAATCTCTGCTTCAAAAGGCACAGCTTTGGCTACAGAGAAGGGCAGTGATGATGCTGTGATGTCACGTGCTCACAAACACACAAACACACACACACACACACAAACCCCTGCACAGCTTTGTATTCATGGTCTGCTCGAGTGAGCGCTGACTTGCCTCAGAGGGAAGTGATGTCACATTGCATGATGTCATAGCTAGCCTCAAACTAGGAGTCTGCGAATCGTCTGTGTTTGTGCGAGAGCACAGATGGTTAAAAAAAGATGCCCTAGCCCCCCATAAAATTGACCTAGATGTGCAAAAAGGGAATCTAAATAGATATGTGTTGTTTTGTTTTACTCTATTCTACCTACTATAGTTCGTCTTGTAGTCATTGTTCTAGAGGTATTTAATTTCACATATTTCATAAAATACTGTCTGTTTCTCTTTGCCTGTAAATGTAATTATACACTCAAGTTTATTTAAATTGATAAAGCATGGTAAATAAAAAAATAAATACTGAAATGTACTAAATATAGCAACCACGGAAACCACAGAAATTACTCATTTATGTATCATTTACTTCTGCATGCATGCATGTTGTATTTTAGAGGGCTGTGGGACTGACAGACATAAAGAAAACAGACTTGAACCAGTTGTGTAACTGCAGATGCTCTATGTCTAGTAGTAGTAGTAGTGCGCAATTTACATGTGTGGCATTGTCTGTATGTCTGTCGGCTTCTGTTGAATGCTCAGTGAGTACCTCCGGTCCCACGTCAGTGGATGTTAGGTCACTCGCTGTTTTACTTGCTATTCCATTTATGGTTATGAGGGCTGCTCAGACTGCATGTCTCTCAGTTCATTCATTGTACAGCATCTTGCATCACTACGGGGCAAAAGGACACTCGCCACTTCCAACTCCAGCCTGTATGGCCATGTCTCGCACACACACACATTACAGCTGATAAAATCTGTTGAGTCAATTTTTGTGCACTGGAGGCTGCATGTCATTGAGACAGAGATAAAGTCATTGGTGTTGAGTCCTACATCAGTTGCAGACATGAAAATACACATCACAGTAATTGATTTTGAAATTTGGATGTGATAAAGGAATAAATGCAGGATCCTCCATGGACCAATGACATATACTTAAACTCAAACATGTCATTACAACAAGTAGCATTGAATAAGCTTATAAACCAAACTGACAATGGCAGGACTGCCTGTTAATGATTCAATTAGAATCAAGTGCGTCAGTTAGTTTTTACAGCTCTTATCAGCATTCTTGTTATCTTGGTGGCTGGCAAAAAAAAACCGTTTCAGATAAAAGATAAAGAGACGTGCAGACGAAAGCATGCAGAATGTCTCTTCACACATACAATATGTAAATTTGAGTCTCATCTCATAGTCATTTCTAGTAAATAATCAAATACAACCACTGAAGCAAGGAGATTTTGCTTAGGAGCTCCTTCTGTGTCCTACTGTATCTGAGTCACTGGTGATTCGTCAGGAATGCAGTAGCAGGATGGCACAAAATATTGAGGCACACTGGCTCTACTCTAAAATGTCCTCTGGCAGACTAGCACATGGCTTGGCTGCACACCATCCCCCCGAGTGCAAGTATGAGTGAGTGTGTGGCTGCAGTTTTCTGCAGTGTCTTCTGGCCTTGTCTGTCCCTGTGTCGTCCTGTGGAAATTACTATATCCTTTCTTAAGTAATATAAAGTAGGTGTTGTGGCTGAGATGAGGCTGGATAAACTATTAATTATCAGATTGCTCTTTGTAAGTCAACAAGCTTCAACTTGTGATCAGCAAGGCCACAGAACAGCATCTCAATAACCTATGTGAAAAGACTCTGAAAAAGCCTCTACAAATGTGTTTGGACGGCAACATCAATCACAGTAATACAATTATGATTTGATTACACTTCATATCAGCACTGAAGACAGACAAGTTACTTTTATATGGCCTTATCACCCCTCATCTTGATAAGGAGAGCTTAAACTAAAAATGCAAGCCGTTATTTTAGAAAACCTTCAGTTCAAGGAGCAAAAAGTGAGTAAAAATGAGTTAGCTCGGGGGGCTACACAAGGAGTAACACTATGAGCTGAAAAGACAACCAGCCTCCATCATGAAAAATTCATACAAAGCTTTGAACAGCAGCTTCAGATTAGCAAGGCGGGACGTACTCCCGTTATCGCAGCTATTTCTGGGCTGCATTCCCATATATTATTCACACAAACCGAGTGGAAAACCGTATTCAAGCCATTAAACTCACCCATAGGCTTGCTGAAGTCTGCTAAAATGTCTACTTCACTTGGAGCAGGTGTGTTGAAAGCTACTTCTGGCCCCTGCAACAGGCGGGCCAGATGAGGGCGCAGTGGACTCCTCACACTTCCAGGCACGGGAGGTGAGCTCGAGCCAGAACAGCGTGCGGATGTAACGCGACTTCCCATTGGTTGAGATTTCACAGCGTTTATGTCAAACCGGCCGTGATTGGACAGCTGTGAGTAGGCGGTCCCGCGCACGGCATTTCATTGATATAGCCTACAGCTGGTGGCTTCAGATCCGCCACACTGAGTGGAAGGTCTGAGAAAGTGACGAAGGATTGATGTAGGGGTTTTTAAGAGGAGTCGAGTATTGTTTTATTATTTTAAAAAGAGTGGTGCACCAAAGATTCACAGAAAGACGCGGCCAAAATGCTCTGTCACGTTACCCGTCCGGATTCGGTGGTGATGGAAGTGGAAGTTGATGCGAAGGCGAACGGTGAAGACTGTCTGAATAAGGTAGGCTTTGGAGGACAACACATGATGTTTTGTTATTATGATGCCTTTTTTTAAAGCAGTGTCATGGTCAAACGGGGCGGCTTTGCTTTGGCAGTTTTGCGAAACTTTAAAATCCCCGTTGTCTTTTAACTCAAAAACGACTCGTCGCTTTTGTGTATCACAACATCAAGGGTTTGAACGCAGTCTCTACACGAGAAGGGCCAATTTAATGCGATGTAAGCTAATCGCTGCTCGAGATTAGATTTATAATGAACTTAATGAGTAAACAACAGTGACAAACACATCTGCTTCTGTGTTAAATGTTGAGACGACCGAAACAAAATGTCCTGCTGCGCGTAACGTGCAACCCCCCCCAACACACACACACACATCTGTCCATAACAATGAAATCTTAAAATGTCGATCTGTTTTCGAAATATCTTACTTGAAACACATGCAAAAAAAAAAAAAAAGTTTTTGCTAGCCTTCTGTAAAGCTGCAGGCGGGGTTGCCTCTACCTGCATGGCTTAGTCAGAGGCAGATGGCTTTGTTAGGGTTACTAGAGTTCATTCTTTGCGAGCACCTAGCGTTTACTGCTCCAGTCAAACCGAAACTTCAGTCTCAACTTGAGTTGCCTCTCAAAGTGAGAATGGACAGCGCAGCATGACGGTTTTTCCTTTCATCGGTAGCCTCAAGTTGTTTTTTTTTCCCCCTCTCTAATAAAATGTAAAGCTATTACACATGCATGGCACATCCCCAGCTTGCCGTGGGTATGATGAATGAGTTTTATCTCAGCCTCCGGGCTCCCTGCAGACGTCCACCAGCAGTTGTGTAATAACCTCATGGCCGCCGCCGCTGAGGGGGCGTGGGATTTCGGGTTTGATGAGCCCCCTTTTTTTTTTTTACCCCCGGAGAGCCTCCAAGTTCACTTCCACTCTATCGCGAGCTTTGGAATATTGATGAGTTTATATCTGTGTGAGAATAGCAGTGGGCTAGCAGAAATCCTAATGAGCAAAGTGATAAAAGCACTTGTTTAATGTTGGACTCGTGCAAATCTTGTGTAACTTTATTGATTCCTGTTGAGGGGAAATCTGTTGATTCCTTCAACCCTCCACTGGGAGTCCAAAGCCAAGTATGGATTGTCTTATTCAAGGATGTTTTAGCCTGCTGTCACATCTCTAAAAAGCCCCTCTGCTCATTGTTCTTCTTGCAGGAAAAAGACAGAAAACCAACACTTCATCTGTCTGAATGATTTGCTGTGTTCTCCTCTTTCCTGCACAGTTGGTTTTAGATTTCTTTTTGTACTTCTTTGTCCTTGCTGACCCATTTTCTTTCATCTCTCTCCAGGTTTGCAGAAAGTTGGGCATAATTGAAGTGGACTACTTTGGGCTGCAGTTCACAGGCAGCAAAGGAGAGAACCTGTGGCTGAATCTGAGAAACCGCATCTGCCAGCAAATGGATAATGTGGCGCCCTGTCGGCTGAGGCTGCGCGTCAAGTTCTTTGTCGAGCCCCATCTGATTCTGCAGGAACAGACAAGGTATGTTTACTAGCTTGTGTGCTGCGTGGAAGCTGTGTGCAATACTGCCACATTGTATTTAACCACTTCCTCTATGAGACATTCTGCACCGAGAGACTACAAATCAGCTCGTCATCTTTTCAAAAAGGTTCATAAAAATTTTCACTCTCTGCTTTTTGTTTCATTACGACATTTAGGAAGTAATTCATAGAGGGGAAAAAGCAATCATTAGCAAGCTCCCCGAGCATAATCTTATCATTTTGTTTCCAGTACAGTGAAACGTCCTATAGTAACCTCTTTCCTGGGTGCTTCCGGGGTTATTATAGGTCATTCTGGCTGAGCATCAGGCAGGAAATGTGATCCAGCAGCTCTGGGGCTGTGTGTTGCTCTGTGCCTGCCCTCAGGGACCCTCTGTGTGACAGCCAGGA
Organism: Acanthurus tractus; assembly: GCA_029783725.1. Classification (NCBI taxonomy): domain Eukaryota; kingdom Metazoa; phylum Chordata; class Actinopteri; order Acanthuriformes; family Acanthuridae; genus Acanthurus; species Acanthurus tractus. The sequence continues at coordinate 9,693,657 of JAQNCA010000008.1, forward strand.
CCTCTGTCACTGCCCCTATTCAACTCAAAATAACTTTTGTTGTGCCTTTTTTTTGTTCCAATTGTTTGTGGCCATTTTTGTGTGAACAAAAGCACAGCCTCCAATTGACATTTCTGCAGATGCTGTTTGGAAACTGCGCGACAGGCCAGTGTAGGTTGTTTTCCTCACTGCCTTTGTTTCCACAGGAATAAGTCATCGTGAGTCACTGTAGCAGCTTGTATTCAGTGGTTTTTGTATCAGGATGTACATTTTTTTTTGTGCATTTTGGTAGATTTTTACTCGTGTAGCTAAAAATAAATGAATTCTTTTTTTACAAAAAAGCTCAATTGCCAGCAAAAATGGCTAATAATATATTGGAGTCACATCTCTACCGATTATCCCTCCACTTTGCCAGACTGGAACAAAAGAACACAAATCAGAAAAAAGTAGCAAGCCTTGACAAGTCTGTATCCTGACTCAGTATTCCCCTAGACCCACTTTTGTTTGAAGTTTATAAAAAGAAAATGCATTTGCAGCCCTCAGAACCTGTCCAAAAAAACGTGTTTTACACACAGCGTCTAATGTGATACCGTGGATGTAATATTCACCCCAGGCGGTGCCGGGAGTGTTTGATACTACAGGGTTGTGGAATCATAGATGGTTGGAGGGAGGGCGGACTGGGGGGGGGGGGGAATTTGTTTGGTGTCTTTTTAAGCTCTGCCACGCTGCTCTTGCCCTCTCACTTACACACACACACACAGCACGCCACTAGAGCTGTTCATTAAACCGACATGTATCTGCTTTGGCCGGGCTTTTTCGTCTGGCATTCCAGCGAGCCCTCAGTCGCTCCCCCCAGTTCACCCACAAACCCATCTTCAGCCCTCTCTCGCTCCCTCCTCTCTCCCTTCATATCAGCTTTTCTCTTGTGTCATACTTTTTATCACCGTCAGATAAAAAGTGCCCCCGATCACACTTCCTCCATGTACTGCTCACCCGGCACTCCCCGCTACTCTGGCCCATATTTGGCAAACCTTCAGAAGAGAAAAGTGAAAGGCAGCGGATGGGAGTATGAGCAGGGTGGGCACTTGGCTGCCTGCGCTCTGACCTCTATTAGATTAGCAGGGGTTATCAACAGATGGCTGGCGTCGGGCGAGGGTCACAGGGTTGTGGAAAAAAAAAAAGGTGAGAGAGAGAGATGTGAGATGGCAGGCGGGGGTGTGAGGGGTTGCTGCTAATAAAAACACACACATGGCACACACCAACACGCTGTCAAGTTATGTGTAAAAAAAATTTGTGCACAGCCTTTATGCCATCCATCTGTTTGGATGTCGCATAATTGAAGTGGAGAGGGAGCAACACTGGCATCTGTTTGGGAGTTGAGAGCAAGATGTTGACAGCACACAGCGGTGGCAGTTTGGGACCGACACACAGCTCTAGGAAACTGCTTTTACTTCAGTTAAAAGGATCATGGACTTAAATGACATTTCTGTGAATTACTGTCACATTAAATTAAATTCAATTTATTATTTACATGCCTAAAGTGGTAGTAGATTGAGTTTTTTTTAACCTTTTTTATGTTAAATTTTGACTTGTAGTTAATATGTTTTATAACTTGGGTATATTAGTGTTGAAGAACAAGGCAGAGACCCATTACACTCATTTATTGTGCTTTCACCTTTGACCTACTTACTACCACAGCCTCCAATCAACCTTTTCTGCCTGCAGGCACGTCGAAACAGAAAACTTTGCTTTACTGCACATTTTTGTTTCTCACAGCGTACAGAAAATTTTTCTTCTTTTCCGTTCTTTGAATGTTTGTATGTGAGCCAAACGGATAAAAACATATTTTCATAAACACAATTGAAAACAATGTCAGTCTGTTAAGTAACCAAAAGCATTAGCCTCTTGACACTAGCTTAGTAAGTTCACAGTATGTTTTAGTTGCTCCATAAGTAGCAAGCTATGCAAGCTTGATGTTCTCGAAATGTTCTCAGCAGCGTAAGGACAAAGCAAAAGGGGCCTCTGTGTTACCACAACTCTGAACTGCGCTGAGGGGTGGGTCTCTTTTCTACACCCTTCTTATAGGCCATATTACATAATATGCACTGGCCTGAGCGTGCATAGAGCTGCTTATATAAGCTGCTGTGTGCTGTGCTGCCACGTAAATCCTAACAGGTCGCTGAAATGTTCGCGCTCACATGCAGCTTACTGTTTGGGTACTTTGTGTTAATTCACGTACCTCCTTTTTTTTGTAGGGCCTATTTGTGCTGGAACTTGTTAAATCTGGACTAGTAGCTTTTTAAACAAATAAAAAAAGAGGAGGATACTGGCTGCTCATAATGCAGCAGTCTTGTTTAATTTCTTACAGTTACTGATATCTGGCTTTAATAACCTTTCTGGGAGGGGTTTTTCTAAAGCCAGCAACTAAAGAGTATCTATTTCCGTTTTAAGGCTTAAGTTTGGCGTGATTCTGTGACGGCCGCGTCTCCTCTCTTCTTCAAATCCCTTTTGCTTTAATCTCATTTCTCTGAGGTTCTCCATATCTCCCAGGCTTGTTTTATAAATCTAATATTTCTCAGCTCGCTTTGCAAATAGGGCATGTTTTTCATTGTGTCTTTCAGCTACTTTGGGCAGCTGAAGGTGCAACATTACAAAAAGACAACAGCAAGGTCATTTAAACCTTCCTTTGGTTGTTAGTTCAGCACCACAAAAACTGTGTCTTTGCTTAATTTTTTAATATTTAATGCCAGTTGGGCCTAACGTTGTTGCTTATAAACCATCTCAAATGTGTTTATCTGTATTTCCAGAAGGTATGAACAGACACAGTGTAACTGCTGGCTTACAGGAAGGAACACTTTTTATTGGTTAAGGAAGGCTGACCCAAGGGCCCGAACAACAACCTGTGTTATCTGCATCGTTAAACACCACTTGCTACGGGGTGTTTCTGGTTTAAATACGTGAATATTTCCCCTCAATTAGCCCTCGTATTTAACATTCCGATCAGGCGAACACTGGATACACAAAGCTATTAGAGTTCCTGCCTGTTAACCTGTTTACCCCCATTTGGTGTTAAGCTTATCTTTAACTTTATTCCAAACCAGAAGCCTGACAAGTTTTAACTAAGGAGGAACCATTTAAACCCTTCTGTTTTATAATTAATAATTACAGGTTTGTATGTGATACTGTTTTTTTTTTCCCCATAAAGAGTCCCTTTTATTTAGAGTTTCAGAAATTTCAAAGAGATGTTATTTAAGCCTGGGTCAGACAAGTATTCAAAAATAACCCAGATGAAGTGAGGAGGGCTAAAAAACAAACACTGGCTGCAATTCCCATGATGCAGCACAGTATTTGAAATAAATCCAGACTAAAAATTGAACTATTTTTATCTCACTAAAAGGACACAGAACAGTGATCCTTCTTTCTTAGGTAACCCCAGGGTGTTAGTCATGCGACAAACTATCGATCAACCCAGGGTGCTTCCTCGCCTTTCCCCCAGTACATGATGGGATATGTTCCAAAACCATGAGGTGTTTGTAGAATGGATCAACAAAGAAAAGATTCAAAACAAACACTACTTTATGCATGGATGAATCTACGTCATTAACATAAATACAATCTTTTTCCCTGATTCTAGATGATTCTAGTGCAGCCACAGCATTATTTTTGCAATGCATAAAAGGTTTTAGTTCAACTATAGTTAATATTCAACACGATTCTTTGTTTTTGTACATCACATTTCAGTTGAGTCTTACATGAGCTCACCCAGGAACACATTGTCTTAAAATTCCTACACTGCCTCCTCAGCTGACTGTTGTTCAAAAAAAAACTAATTTTAAGGTAATTTATTCAGGTCACACACCAGTTTTCATTTCAGGCTCACTGTGGCAGGCTACAGAGACTATCAAGCCAAAGATCGTGCAAGACACCTGTGGGTCTTCCGAATGTTAGAAAATACCATCTCAGGTTTTATATCAGCACGCACCACTGTCAATAATTAGAAACCTTTACTTTCTCTGCAAGTTTCTGTCTTCCTCTGTCTGTTGTGCACTTGAGTAGTGTAGTCCTAGTTCATCTTAAGTCAAAACATCAGCTCTTGTACAAGAATGGTAGAATTATCATATTTGTTTGGTTTCTGAACTTTGGCTTGATGCTGGTCTTTAATCGCTGTTTTACCACCCAGTACAGAGCACCAGCCTGGAGAACCCATGCATTAAGCATACAAACAGCCCCTTTGTTTTATCGCTGTATAGCTTTCAGTTGAGCTCTACACAATGCAAAGGCATATCTGTTATATTAAGCGCTCAAAAAGGATCGCTTTTGCAACTCTCTTGTATACATCACACAATTAAAACCACAACCTACATTCGTGTCTTACTTTCTATGTAGCCCACACCCTCAGAGAAGATGTTTAGCAGAGGTTACTATAGTTCATTGACATATAGTAACCTCACAGTAGACAGCTCCTGGCAGTGTGCTATTTGACTAGCTCACAAACCGCATTGTTGAGAGCGCAACAGATGAGGTCTGAAGCTCCACTGTTCATTGGCTGGGGGAGATGCAGTCTCCAGGCAGAGGTGTAAGGTTTCACTTTGTCGAGGACGTCTTGTTCTTCTCTGTGGCTCTGACATTCAGCCTACTGAGGGGAACAGACACTGGGGTCGGGGGCAGAAAACATTAAAATGAGACAATGGTTTTATAGACGGGACGGTTTTACAGCTGAACAGACTGGAGGGTTTAGTTGACTTGGTGATGGGTCTTCAGTTACTAGAAAAGCACGACTGTTCTTGTTTTCTTTCTTTCCTCGGGCAATCAAGTTCTCTTATAAAAAAATTGTTAAACTTAAGTTGAATTCATTCACAAAAACTACATTTTGAGGGCTTTTATTGTTTTTAGATTTGAAAATGTAAAGACAAGGCAGAAGAAATCAGCTGAGTTGTCTCATCTGTTCCCTTTGCTCATCTTTGTAAGCCAGCAACCTATTTCCAAATATTCATTCTCAGAATTCAGGCCTGCTTTAATTGAGTTATTCCAGCCCGGCAATCAAGTATTCACATAGTCCTGAAGTGCCCCACATGACCCGATCCTTCCCTTCCCACAACCACTGTTTTTACAAAGCATTTATTTCTCCTGTGCTGTTAGCATAGAGGCTTGTTGTGACTGTAAATCTGTAAGCCTTTTAAGACTATGATTATGTGTTATCTTTATGAAGGACAAAACCACCAGGGTGTATTCAGTGTAACATGGCAAAAGTAGGCCAGGAGACTTTGGCCTGCGCACTAACTTCCTGGCATTCAGACAATGAAAAAGAACAAGGCAGCATGCCTCACGGGTGACTCTGTGACCATGCACATGTCTGAATAGTAATATGTGTTGTTCCTGGGCATGGCGAATCAAACTGACTAAACATTTGAGAGAGAGAAAATCCCAGCAGGAGACAGATTTTCTAGCCATGTGTCTCATCCAAGAGTCACAGTGACTTCAACTTCCCATTATCTGCTCAGATGCTCGTTTGACTGAGCGTGAGGGGGTCATTTAGCCATTCTGTTGTGTCTCATCTCGTCACCGTGGTTACAGGTCTGCAAAAAACCTGATGGGTTTGTAAGAAATGACTTTTTTTTTTTGAGTGTGTCCCCACATACTCAGGCATGTCACATCGGTTGGTCTCAAATGCCTTGTTTTTTCTTTGACTGTTGTCTCACCCATGCCCCAAGTTTAGGATGGGACTTGACATGTGCTGAAGCAGCAGTACACCACCCGAACAGGCTGATCCTGGAACAGCTCTCTCAGATCTGCTCAATGTAGAGGCAGAGGAAGCTTTGACAGAAGTGCGTGGGTTCTTTTGTATTCTGTATAATCGCAAAACAGGAAGGATGTTTGACAAAAATTGTTTATAGAATAGCCAGACTTTACGTAAGCCAGTCTGTACTACCTCTAATTCTACATTTGTTATCATAACAAATAAGAGTTATACAGTGAGTTCTCATGACTGTGCAAAGCTGTTGTTAAGGAGCCAGTACAGTAGCAGTTTAGATCCGCAGGAACCTCAGTGGGGAGAAACTACTTCCTGCATGTGAAGCAGCTTCATGTTTTCAATTCTTAGTCTGGGTTTTGGGCATCTGATGCCTCCCATGCAGCCTCAGAGAAATCAGACAGCTTACAGTGAACGGTAGCTAGCTGTTCTAGTGTAGTGAGTGTATTCAAATTATTTTTAGAATTATTTGGCCTGAGCTCAGCAAAGGTTGCACACCTGTTTACACACATTGGCGCGCACAACACTAGAGTCAGATGTCTTGCTCAGCAGCTTAGTCACCAAAAACTGCATACCGCTGAACACACTGCTGCATCGAAACAATGCTCAGGTTAAACTCAGAATGAGTAACATGAGAAGACGTACAGTCATCTCACAACACCAAACCAACAGGCCAAGACATGACTTCAAGGAAGCTCTAATATGTGTAATGCTTTGCTCACCGGCACTTTGAACGACAGTAACCTCTTACCAATCCCCGCCTGAACTACAGTAACCTCCGCGGCTCGCCCTATAGTAACCCTTTGACGGCACCCTCTAGTAAAAAGTCCGCCCTATTGTTTGCGTCAGGCAGGTAGCTAACTAGCAGCGCTCCATCACATGATGCCTGCTGGGAGTGACACAATAGAGCCCAGTGTTTGTGTGTGTTGGAGGGAATGGGATGTTTAACACCATATCAAAGCACTGTTTGTTGTGCCTGAGGCTAGTCAGCTATGGGGCTCCGATGTTATGGTCTGCCTTTATCAGAGGCGGCGTAGGCTGACTTTGTTTGTGTGCCTCACAGCTGCTTTTCGCTACTGTTGTTGTTCTTCTGAAGCACCGTGTACGTGTATTGGAAGAGGTGTGTCTGTGCTGCTGTATACCAGAGCAGTTCCAATACACAAGGGTGCACATTCTGCCACCAGTCATGTGCAGCTCCCACAGGAGTCTGGGTTTTTAAGTCCCATAAGATGAGAGAGGAAACGCCACCTCCAGATCACTCGAGTGTCCTTCGTAGATCCTGCAAGTCGTCTCAGAAAGATGCATTTTCTACATAAAGGAAAAGTGTGTTCATTTAAACTTAACAAAGAGGCAACGAGTGCGACCATCCCCCCTCCACTCTGGCCCAATAAAATCTTACTAAAATCCCCCAAATCACAGTTTCGTCGTGCCTCAAAGACACCTTCAGCCCAAGGATAAATTCTTGGCCTAAGGGAGAAAGGGACGAGTTACAAATCTTTCCTCACATGCACATGCAGGTAGTTGATTGCACAAAGGCTGATATTGTCCCCATTTTAAGACAGTCCTAACTTGCAGTTTTTTAATTATCTGCAACACACATACAATGTCAACAACAAGACATGTATGCAATCTCCTCCAGCATTACACTATCACTTTATCAGACTTCCTTGTAGAGCTTTTCAACACAGAATTGTGAAGTTATGCTTTCATTTTTTCGGTGTTTTCAAATGGTTTATAGTCCATAGATTGGTCCATAGAGCACACAGTGTTTGGTCAGGTGGGTTACATTAGATTGCTGCAGCGGCATTTATGTATATGTTGCAAAAATCAAGTCCAAACAGTGAATAAAAGAACTCAAGTCAAAAGACCGACAAACAGGATCCTGGCTAGTCAACAAAATTTGCGAGTCGAAAAGCTGTCCGACCTGTTTGTCGGACAGGAGCAGGTGACTGCAGGCAGGATGGTGCATGTGCAATCCTCTTAAGGTTACAGTGTCGTAGGTCATCTCAAGAAAGGATCTGTCGAGGTTACTTTAGTTCAACGCTCTCCATGCTGCAAGGCTTGGGTCGGTCAGGGTGTTAACAACTCCTGACGTCTTCTCTCCTGCTGCTTGAAGGAAAGAATTCCTCACATCCTCTGGTCAAAACAATGAAAAAAGGACCAGCCATGGCTTCTTGAGAAATTAGCTGTTTTCCTTGGCCACATCAGGACTTGGTGTTTAATCTCCTTTACTAGTGTAGTCTAAACAAAAACAATTGGTTCTTTTCATCGCCATTAATCTCTGAACCATAAAAGCTGAACTGTCACTTAATAAACCTACATCTTTTCCAGCAAGAGCCCCTCTGTCACACAAAAAACAAGAATAACGGTAACTTGGTTTTGTCTTTAAATGGGCATTTGCATGAGTGTGAGGTTATTTAGCCACATTTTATACAATTAGCCACAAAACAAGGAACACAGACAGGATCCCGGTATTTGTAACTCAATATAAGTCCCATTATTGTATTAAGTATCAGACTAAAAAGCCTAACAGCACACAGTGGCGGTCACACAATGGCCCAGCTGATACAATGCATGTACAGCCTTCCCCTCTCCAAGTCTTTCCTTTCCAACACAAACCTTTCATTTACTCCTGAACCTCCTATCGCTTCCCTTCATCTTCCAACGTTAGACTCCTGAGTGATTTTACACATTTAGACGCTGTAATAGTTTGTTTTCAGGAAGAGATCGAAGAGGAGAAAGTGAGTCATTGTGGTGATTGAACAAATGTCACAGTTGCTTTTTTCTTCCTCCCGCTGCGAACACAAACACCTGCTGTCTGTGGTGAAACTCTAGCCCTGTAATGGCCACCTGCTCTGGGCTGAGTGTGCTCCAGACGTCCTGACTCCTCGATGATTACACGTGAAAGCTGTCACTGTTAGTCATAGAGGTCACAGTGGTAGAGATGACTATTTGTCCTCTCTCTGGTTGAATGCAAAGTCTTAGTTTGTCATCGCATATTAAAATGAAAGGGTTCCCTGTTTGACCTGCGTTCTGTTGTCTCCCTCTCCATCAGACACGTCTTCTTCACGCATGTGAAAGAGGACCTCCATAATGGCCACCTACGCATGGGCTCAGAGCAAGCAGAGGAGCTGAGTGCACTCCTGGCACAGGCCGAGTTCGGTGACTACAACCAAAACACAGCCCAGTACTGGTACTCAGAGCTGTGCGGAGAGCAGCCCAGCACTGCCACCATCAACAGGTACACGAGAGCGTGCAAACAGACGGCTTTTAGACGAGCAGGAAATTGAATGGTTTTATTGTGATGCACAAAAAATGCGTTCATTGTTTTTCTTTCCAAAGTACACGCTCCTAATCTTGTTTTGACTGTAATAAAAACCCAAGCCTGATCCTGAACCCCCCCAGTAATCACGTTGGAATCTGGAGTTTGAACATCACTTTAATAGCCTGGGCACACAGAGTTAACGAGCTTTAGCCAGCCATTAAAACCGTAGGACTGTGTTTTCAGGTCTCCTCTGTGCAGGAGGCCGGAGTCCACACCAGAAAGACATTATGAAAAGTAAATAATGGGTCATGGCAGTGATTTTTATGGATAATATTATGTGACGGCTGGAGTTCTGGAAAACAGTTTAATAAAACAAAGGCCGTCGAAAGTAAAAATGCAAAAAAGCTAAAGTTGAGATGATACTGCTGTCTTTTCTATTTTGCAGTATTTTTGTTGTTTTTTTTTAAACTCCAGTGTCTCTTCTCCCAGCCGCAGTAACTTATCTGAGTTTAAAGACAAAGATAAGTGCATATCACACACATCCAGGCTGTGTGTGTGTGTGTGTAGGCTGCTAATAAACACACTGATCAGCCGAAGGGGCAGTTAACAAGACATCACTGTACATCTTGAATGTTTTCTTTGTAAACATGAAGAGAGTGACAAAGTTTTCACTCCTGAACGGCATCTGAGAACACGGATCACATTGTGCAAACACACCACCAAGCTTTCCTCAGCAAACACCTTCAACTGTTGGGAGTTTGTCCAAGAGTAACTGAATAGTCTCCATTTTGTAATTGAAGCCTTTAGTGTCCCTACTGGAACCATTTGTTGTGCACATGGCACTGTTTCTCAAACGCTGACAAGTCTAAATTATACATTATCAAGCCCCATCTGCCCAACCTGTGTTGCATGCAGGCACTGCTGTTCTCTGCTACACCCACACTTACCACCAGCCTGTGCGCAGGTGCATGAATCTCCCAACAGTTATTTTCTGCAGTGCTGTTGTTTTTAAAGAAGTTTTATTAAAGCAAAGGTAAAAATCACTAGTGTGAAAATGTGCTCAAGACAAAAGAACAAAGTAGAGCACATGGTTTTTCATGACTTTCTTTGTGACTTTTGTTCGATCCTTATAGATGCAGCTTAAAATGAACTCGGGTATCGTGCTTGTGGTTAGAAATACTTGGGTACAAATGTGTATTAATGATGTTGAAAAACCTCAAGTTCAATTACACAAACAACCACTGTGTTACAGTAACATGAGAAGCCAGCGGGCGTTTTCTACCGCAGTCTGTTGAAATAATAAGGCTTCACAAGCCAAAGAAGCATTCAGCTCGACTTTCTAAGCATTGATCTCCGCATAGCTGTCACCAAAGGCCCGGTTCAACATCACAGTTTACTGCCTGAGGTTGTGTTCGACTCTGACAGCAGAAACACACTCTAGTGATGCATTTATCCTGCTTGAACGTGGGTGTACGGTTCCTCGATAGATTACCTTTATGAAAAAGTTACTTAAAAAATGTCATCTTCAATCTGAGCTTCAGGGCTAAATAAACTCACATGGCTGTCTCTCTTCCCTTTCCCCCCTGTCTTTGTCTCTTGTGCAGCATTATATCCAGACACAAAGCCCTGGAGGGTTCGAGCCAGGGCTCTGTGGAGTATCAGGCCCTGCAGCTGGTCTCCTCTCTGGAGCATTATGGGGTGGAGTGGCACTGGGTTCGCGACGCTAACAGCCAACGGTTGGCCATAGGAGTCGGCCCCGAGGGTATCGCCATTTGCAAGGAGGACTTTAGCTTAGTCAACAGGTATGCTCCACATGGACGTCTGCAGACTGCTGTGTCTTCTTTTAGTGCTGCTACATTTAACGTTGCATAGATAATAAGAGTTATGGGAACTGCTTCTGATGATAATTAATATGACTGTTCCTTTTCTTGTTATTTCCATCTCTAGAATAAGCTACCCGGTCATCCAGATTGCCACCCAGTCGGGAAAAACTGTGTACCTGACAGTCACCAAGGACACAAGCGACAATGTGGTGCTTCTGTTTAAGCTTATCAGTAACAGGGCAGCCAGCGGCCTGTACCGGGCCATAACAGAGACCCACGCCTTCTACAGGTGAGAGCTGAAAATACACAGCATTTAACCCAGATCAGTGACTTACACACACACAAACACACACTCTGCAAGCTGTATTGCTGTGCAGCCTGATTATATTAGAAGTGGATTCAAGCCTTTTAATAACTTGTTCTAAGTCAGTGCTGCCTTAAATGAGCAGTCAACTATACACCACAGCTCACCTAATGTGGGGAGTCAAGATAACAATTCAAATTTAGTTTCAGCTGCTCAGTTAAATTCTGTGTTACTGTGTGTGTGTGTGTCAGTGTTTGCTCCTGCTGTTAGTCATTAACAAAACCGACCTTTTTTTGGACAATCTGCTCAGAAACTGTGGCATGTTTTGATAAGACGTTTTGTTCACTGTCCTTCACTAAGACCAGTAGATAATTAGAGATGAGGAAAAACATGAACTGAAACGTGATATGTGAAGAGCTGTTCTGCTCTACTTGGCATGCAGTGTTTTGCTGCAATTTCCCACATTTGTGCACATTTTAACCCTTTATGGCAGCATAAATGGCACAAATAGCAACACAAGACACGGCCTTGACCCAGATAAAGGTGGATGGAAAAATGGAGTAGGCAGGACAACCTTTAGTGGTTGAAACTGTTTTATTCCTTCCATAAACTCTGTGTGTGAGAGAGTGTGTTAGTGTGAGTGTATGTCCACAATTTGCAGCGAGCTGTGACAATTCAAATGGCTGAGCTATGAAATTGTTCTCAGTCTGTCACAATAGTACAAAGGTACAAAAGACGGCCCTGTCCCTTTGTTTCAGGGATGGGTTTTAGCTCAGAGTCTGCAGATTTTTGATTTTTGATTTTTTTTGCAGGCACGTCTTCATCCTGCTCGCTCAGAAGTGTACAAGTGTTTATCTCGCAGTGATGAATGTTGCATCAGAGAACATTAGGTGTTGATTAAAAATAAGCACAGCAGGGGAATGTTAAAGAAACAGACAAACCTTCCACTAGAATTAAGGAAAGAAGAGGTTTAAGTCTTTACTGTAGATCATTTTAATTTGGTAAACTGTGGGGTCAGGTGCTCTCATTATGCAGACATTAGTGTTCATGTCTGATCCTCACTTCCAGGTGCGACACAGTCACGAATGCAGTGATGATGCAGTACAGCAGAGACTTCAAAGGCCACCTGGCGTCACTTTTCCTCAACGAAAACATCAACCTGGGCAAGAAGTATGTGTTTGACATCCGACGCACCTCCAAGGAAGTGTACGACCACGCCCGCCGTGCCCTCTACAACTCTGGCGTCGTGGACCTGGTGCCCCGCTCCGGCAGCGGCGAGCGCTCCTCTCCGTCACGCTCCCCAAGCAGAGAGGACCACCAGGACGAGGGGCTGGACTGCGGCAGCTGTCATCAGAGCCGGGCCCTGCAGGAGCGGCTGCAGAAGCTCAGGGAGGCTCTGCTGTGCATGCTGTGCTGCGAGGAGGAGATAGACGCTGCGTTCTGCCCCTGCGGCCACATGGTGTGCTGTCAGACCTGCGCGAATCAGCTCCAGGTAAGACTCTTCTTCACCTGATGTGTACATGTGTCAGGACTTTTCATGGAAGAGGCTAGAGGAGATTATTGGCTTCAGTGGGGGAGGGGGTGATTAGCGCAGTTAGCATTTCCTTTCTCACACACAAAGACATGACAGTGCTGCTGGCCTGTGCTATACTGCAAATGCTGACGTCACCTGAGGCAAGACTTTTCAAAAGTAAATTTGACAACAGGCCAACAGTTTGCTTTGTTTTTCTGTTTGGTCCTTGACTCAAGGCTCCTCAGCCCACTTTAAGCCTCCAGCTATACTGAAAGCTTTTTAATTATACTTTAGTTCCAACTTTTGATCCTTTTTATGGTCCTTTAAACAACATCCAAAGCTTTGCTTACACTCGGCTGACCTGATTGTCCCCCCACTTAATCAGCTAAACGTCGCCCTTCTTTGTGGAAGCAGATGGTGTGAGTGTGTGTGTGTGAGAGAGTTTGTCTTATGGAGGGATTATAGCAGCCAGCCAAATCTTCCTTCCATTAACTCGACTAAGAAACGTGACCCAGCTAATAGACATGCGAATGAGTCAGTAGAAACTTTAGACGAGAGGAAGTTCACTGCTTTCAGCATGAGTGTGGAAACGGTTGACTTTGTCGGTGGCAGTGTTCTCACCATCTCCTTCGAGACCGAGAGCTGGTTTCCGTGACTCTAATTTCGATATGATTGGTCACATATTCTCTGAGCTTGCATCTTTTTTGCTATGTTGGTTTGACAACTCTTGGGTTCACAAGTTTGATGCAACAGTCAAAGCAGAAATCAATAGCTGAAGGTCAGATCCCACCACAAGTGTGTAAACTCCCCTTTGTAGCTCATGACATCTGCAGAGGAGCGTGTAAACAGAAAATGGAAAAACTCAAATACTTCTTTCATTTTCTTTCAGCTGTGTCCTGTGTGCCGGTCGGAGGTGGAGCACGTGCAGCACATCTACCTGCCCACCTGCACCAGCCTGCTGAACCTGACGCTGCCCGACAACCACCAGCACCGCAGCAGCAGCAGCATCCCAGCGCCCATCCACAGAGAAATGGCTTCTCCAGCCACAGAGTACGAGCACAAGATCTACCACACATGAAGACGACTCCACTCAGCGCACCAAACTCCACTATGAACACTTTGAAGCCGGACCAGGGAGATTAAGGTTTCACAAAGAAGGAACATTTCTCGTCCGACTGTTTCCTGCCTGGACTCCACAGACTACCAAACATAGAAAAAACTCCTGAGCATAATCAAAGATCCACACACTCAAAATCACTCCCTCAACTTGTGTGTGTGTGTGTGTGTGTGTTTTACTCTCATTCCACTTCATCCAGTTGTTCTGTCAGTTTGTCCTGTTGGTTCGTTGTATTATTCCCATTGCTTTTGTGTCACTCTGTCCGAATCCTGTACGTTTTAAGCATCATTCCCCCCCCCCGCACGAACATTCTTTTAAAGATTTGGCTCGTAATGGCCTTTAAATTATTGCATCAGTTGACCTGATACAGAATGGAAACATTCTTTTGTTTTCGAACTATGCTTTGAATTTGTGTGTTGGTTGTTTTTTTTTTTTTCTTTCTTTGCTCCATATCAGGCTCGTAGCCCCACAATCCAAACTGTATGAGACTACATGTGTTTTAGAATAGCTGAACACTGTACATAACTTTTTTTTTTTTTTTTCCCACTTTTACGCTTCCTGAAATTTTAATGCTTCTGTTGTTGATTTGAGAACAGAATTTTATGGTGTAACAGAGTGAAATGCATCGTTTCATATTTGATTTCTCATCTGTTTTGCATGTTACTCGTTTTTCATGCCAATTAGAGGGGGTGTTGAGAGGTGAAGCAGCTCTGCTCCGGGTATAGCACTGCATGCTAGCAAGACACACCAGGTGACCACAGTCCCACCAGTGCGATCTGTGGGTTAAACTGAGGCTCTCTTAGCCAACGAGGACTGTGTACAATATTCAATATCTTGCCTACACTCCCTCAGCTTCTTTCACCTCGAAATGGGTTTTGTTGATTAACTGCCACTCGTCCAAAACAACAAGCCCAGTTTCACTGACTGCTGCAACTTCACATTTTTTTTATCTCCATGCCAACAGCAAGTTAGAAATTATTTTTTTAAAGAAAAGAATTTGACCAGCAGCAGCTGCTTCCTCTGAAAACCTCAGCGACAAATGTCTTCTCTGGGGTGTACAAGTGACTTCCTTTTGGTATTCTGAAGGGTACTAGGGAATCTGTCTGTGCAATACTTGCTTGCTTTTGAAAAGCTTTTCATTTTCAAGTTTTATTTAATTTCAAAGACTATATTTAAAAAAAAAAAAGATACATTGTCACTTTACCAAGAAAGTTTTCCACTTTTCTGTAGGGAGATTGGCCTTAATGTAGCAGCAACACTGCGTTTGTAATAAACTTTCCACAGTAAGAAAAGGAAAACTTTATTTCTTTAATGCTGACTCGATTAAGCCAAGTCACTGCAGGGGAAGGACTTTCATTTTTCACATTGTACAAGTAGCGATTTGTTTCTGTTTTCTGAAGCAAAAGCCACTATGCTCTGTAAATTAACTCTTAGATTTAAATCATTTTTATAAATATATTCTGTTTTTAACAAAAGAGAAAGTATTAATAAAGTTGTTTTTTAAAAACAAAGAAACTGGATTTGTCAGTTTTTAATATGAGGGTGTACAAACTTGACTGCCTACTCAGAAGACTTTTCTTGAAAAATACCTGATACTTTTATTTCTTTGGAACTCAAATGTCTTTCAAATAAGATCTGAAAAATCCTTCTTTTGAGGTGGATAACCAAGCAAAAATGCCGGAAATTGCAGTACTGGGCTATTTATTCATCTCCATCATGACTCTCATGACACCTCTGTTGCAAAAGGCAGGCTTACTAATAATGAAACCTGGATTTCCCTCAAATTAAACAGTAAACATGATTCATGAGATCTGTTCTTAGTTTTACCAGGAAAATTCAGTAAATCTGCCGTCTTGAAACGACCGTGCCCCAGAGATTTCAGATGAAACACAGTGTGAAGAGAAAAGGGCAAAAGGGAGTCATTTTTCCTGCTGTGAGGATGACTTTAGTCCTCCGCTCTCCAGCACCCCAGGTGTACCGTCCGCTGAAAGGTCAACGCGTCATTTGTCATTGTCGGACGAGGGAAGGGATTTGAGAGGTGCACAGTCTGTGGTACAAAGAGGCTTTCTGTGTTGATGAGAAATGACAAGCTCCACTGGACTGTGGTTATGAAGTCTGCACGTAAGAGCCGAGTACAACAGCTATTGATTGGTCCGACTTCATCCCTTTCTCTCTCCCCCCGAACCTCTCGGTCTTCTCACGACTCTCTGGATGAGAATGTCTCACTTTTCTCTCCGCTTTCTATCGTCTTATCTCTTTTTTTTTTTATAGCAACACTCAGGCATCAATGCTATTAAACTAACTGCAAGGACACTGATGAAAGCGGGTGATGATGAGAGAGTGCTGTGAGTTCAAGTCAGTCCAAAAAAACAAGCATCAGATTGAACAGAAATTCTCAGAAAAGATGGCAATAAGCTCACCAGATGCAGATTCAGCAATAATTCAGAAGCTCTGCATTAGTACAGTGTTGCAGGACAATGAACGGGTCACTTGAAAAACATCTTTAAATGGGTCAAGCTGTTGCTGTCTCTCTAAATCAACAGGAACCAGTTTTTGTTCACGCTGTCTGCATTCTTTCCACAGATAACATTCATGCACATGCAGCCACAAACAGAGCTGATGCCATGGCCTGACCTGCTGACATATAGCTGAAGCAAACCAACAGGAAAACCATAAGTCATGTCAGGAAAAAGGTGCATAAGCAGTGGAAAAACACAGGAAGACCGCACAGAGGTGTTGGGCTCTCTGACTTTGTTTTCTTTTTTCGCAATAATCCAAAACTGCATTAATCTCTTGTTGAGGAATTTCCAACAAAACATGGATTTTGCAGTGGGAGGTGACACGTGGAGCCAGTGTCAGAGAAAAATGGGAAGAGAAAACCAAAAAAAGGCTCAGTGGTGTTATTGGCGACTGTGGATTTTTGGATTTGCCTAATCTGCTGCATATTTATGTTCTAATGGAGTCCTGTTTCAACAAAATGCCCCTGGAATGTGGGACACACTTTTAATGATTTGTTGAGACCATTAAGGGATAGCTCACAGCACATTCAGACGTATCCTCATAAGGTTCACCATTCTTTATACTGTATCATTTTTTTTGCCCTCTTTTTTTTTTTTAGCATGAATGCAATCAAGAGCAAAAGTCAATGAAACCTGTTAAAGGTGTGTTTTGTGACCCATTTTCTCTGGAAAAAACTCCACAGAAAATGTCTCATCGCAAAGAGCTACTGTGTGATTTGTTGCTGCTCAAGTTTCTCAAATCAGAACTAGTGGTAAAGATGTGCTCTGTGTGAGTGTAAATGACGGGAAGCGGCATGGCTAAAAGCACAGACTAGAAAACCAGAAAGGGGTTTTTAAGGTTGGATGTGATTTGTTGATGAAAGGAATGATTACGCAGGTGCTTCCGGCCATTTCCTTTGAATAAATCTCCTTTTGTAAATATTTTAAAAGCCACTTTTAATGTGATTACAGACCGATATTTAGGAATTTGCACCATTAGCTCCCTGTGTGTCTATTGGCCTGTCAAATCCAGGTAAAGTTTTTTTTTTCTTTAACAGGCCTGCGATGTTACCATCAATGTTTCAGTCACACGCTGAGAGCAAATGTCATTAAAATATGTGCTTCAGTGAGGGCCGGTATTTACTCGACATGCTAGAGCCCAGCAGCAAAGAATGGCAGATTAAAGTAAGCCTCACATTTTCCCTTCCTTTTACATCTAATTCAGACAGAAGTGATGGATGTGCAGTTAGTGGCATCTTAAGCTTACGCCTTGTTATGTAAGGAGCTCGCCATGACTCAGGAAACATACTTTAGACTTGGGTTAAGCATATGGTGTCTGGTTATATAATATTAGTTTTAAAAGGCAAGGTATTGTCACACATCTGAGGCACAAAGAAGAAGAGAGCATGAAGGAAAATAGATCTAAAGGTACATAAGTCTGCTCTGTTCCTCTGCATGTCACACTGTCTCTGAAGACTTGCCATTCTTTCTTGAAAAATACAAAATGACTTTTGACCTACTTCTCTGTGGTTTGAGCTTGGTATTGTTATTTTTATACTTATGCCTTTTTTCAAAGCAGGCCATGCAGAAACCCCACAGCCTAACAAGAAAGAGGAAGAGCTGCAATGTTTCGCTCAACGTCGTCTTCTGGCTTCAAATTTTAGTTCATCGCTCCAAACCCTCACAACACATCACAGCACAGATCTATTACGGAGGGTCTTCGTCTACCTTTTTACCTGAGCCACTTGTGTAGAAAACAAATAGAATTCTTAAGTTTCTGTCATTTCAACTCATGCCAGGAAACGAAGATCAAAGATTCTAAAAAACCCCTCCCAAACACTGCCGAATGGTTTTCACATCTGCTCGGCCCACTGACACACTGCCAGGGGAAACCCGGTGCCTCAGACTGCGTTTGAAACAACCTCCCCAGGGCAAACAGGGCCTGCTTTTGGTTGGTGGTGTCAGCTGGTACCTGAAAATACAGTGAGACAGTGTGGTCTGTGTGGGTGTGTTTGTCCAGTCATGTTTCACAAACACTGTAGGGACTTTGACTTGCTCAGATTCATATTGTGGGACAAAATGCAAGTCCCCACAGTGTAAATGGTTCATTTTTAGGTGGAAGACTTGGCTAAAGGTTAGGCTAAGAGTTAGGTTTAGGTTAAGGTTTAGGTAAAGATTAGAGTTAGGCAAGCAGTGAATATATTGAGTGAATCTCTAAGAGAGGATATGAGCCTGCATAATGTCCCCGGAAGTGTTGGAAACATTGTGTGTGTGTGTGTGTGAGTGTGTAAGGACATGCCTCTGTGTTCTCTCTGAGCAGAGTAAACAACATGCCATTTCCAAGCTACACTGTGTTCTCCTTGCACAGTATTTAAGCGTCTTCTCCTTAGCTTGTCCACATCACAGTGCTGGAGTACAGAGCGAATATTCAACTCAGAGGACAGAACATTATCTCTCCTAAAAGATGTTAAAACTCCAAAATGTAAAAATTAGGAAAAATGTTGCTTTAATAATTTACCTCAAAAACATGACAGACAGCATTAAAGGAAACTGCTCAAATCTGCAGAACACCATTAGAAATTTCTGGGTGGTGCTGAAAAAGTCTAAACAAGTTAAAGCATTTTTTTTGTCATTGACATGTCCAAGTGTCCACAGTGCTAGGTACCACATCTTGCAAGTAAAAAGCTTTCTTTTAAAGGCCTAAATGCCAGCATGAAGGATGTGCGGTGAACATGGTGATTCTCTAATGAATACTGTACAAATACATGCGCATGAACAAGGTTCTACAGCTATGCTAACAGCTCTATGAGCAGTTCTTTGAGCTAAATGCTAGCAGTAGCTCACAATGGCGGTGAGCTACCACACTATCAATGAATAAGTATGATAATTATGACAATTAAGATGATTATTAATTAATTATGACAATTAATTGTGATAATTATAATTACAGATAATAATTGTGATGTTAAGCTATCACAATGGCAATGGTTATGATTATTGCTAGCTTTGCAGGTATTTGGTAGTAAAGCAAAAGCAGTTGCTTAATTTGTCCGTACAAAGACGTTCATATTTGATTTAAAATTTGTCCAGTAGTTGAGATATTTCCCTCAAATCCACAAATGTGACATCGTGGTGCTACAAGAGAAGACAGAGGATTAACAAAGGATTGATTTACATGCAGCCTCTGGAATCCTGAGTGTACAAATTCAATCAATTTAATTCAAGAGATATTTCGGTCTGGACTAAAGGGTTAACTACCTGACTTGTGGGGCCACTGACTATTACATAGATAGCTCTGGACTTAAAGTTCAACACTACATTTATTTGATCACCAAGTTCAAATGTAACAGTGACTCATGCTATACAAGCAGTAAAGGACAGATGTTCATACAGAGATAACCGGGCTACTCGATGCACTTTCACCTACTTCCTCCCTCTGCCTATAACTCAGACGAACACCTGAGACTCCAGCTGTGACTATGGCAAGCTGCCACATGATGCATGGAGTACACAGAGTTAAAACCAGACTGTTCTTTTTTCTTATCAGGTCTTTTTTTCACCTTAAGGGCCGTAAAGGGCCGACCTTATTCAGCACTCTCTTATCCATACAGTTTAGTGTGACGTGCACAAGGGGTTGAAGAGCAGTAGGTTTATAGCAAGTGCTATGTGATTGGTCTGATTTACTCAGTTATATAAAAACAAGGCATGAGCTTAGGCATCAGCTAATCCATTGCTAATATGATTGACAAAAAAACAACATATACTGAACATAGAAACATAAACCATACGAAAGCAAACGTTATATTGTAAAAAATATAAATAAATAAAATGCATTATGATTTTCCTTTTACTTGAAAATCAGCCAATTTACTCTCATCCTGGACATATTTAGCTCACTATCTGATTTAGTTCTTGTGGAAATGCAGAAATTACAGTGAAATCTTTTGGTGAATTAATCCAGTTTATTTAAATTCCAAGTTTTAGGCTTGGAGTGCAGATCATTAGAGTATTTTTGTTAAAGACAAGTTCCTTTTCACAATCTTCATGTTTTCAGTAACTGGTTCCTGAATGGACTACATACAAAGAAAACCTAGTTAGAAAAGATGCAACAGTGCTTTGAAGGCAGTGAGAAACTGACACATAAATATCATAAAAGCACCTCTTGTTGCCAGGAAACACTTAAACAAGAGCTTTGACCCTGGTGCTCATTCTGTGCTTTATTTAGCATCTGTTTTCTTCAGCTATGCTGACATCTACTGGCCTAACTTTGTATCAGTAAACCGTAAATGCTGGGAAACAGATGCTCAGTTTCAGTAAAGTGAGACTCTTCCTCTATCTGCTGGTGTAAAAAAGATAACACATAATGTCAATGGACTTGGGATTTATTTTGGATAGGAATGAATGCAAATTAACTTGAATGAACTGACTTGAAGTTGGTCATTACGAATAGATTCACTGATTCTTCTGGTGTACAGTTATATAGTTACTGCTCTCCTACTATCGTTATGTTTACAGTCTGTATTGTGAGTTTGGTTGAAGCTAAACTAGACAGAAAGTTAAGTTACAGGCCTTCAAAACGTGTTTGTATTTTAATCACAAAATATCAATGTTTTTTTGATAAATAGCCCTTGGTTTCCTTTTATTTAATGGACTTAAAGCAAAGCAAGCTGCACATTTCTGCACTAGACTGAAATAATTATAAACCAGCAGTGCCAGGGTCTAAGACTAACAGTGATATATAAAAAT
>JAQNCA010000008.1:9782031-9799297 GCA_029783725.1 Acanthurus tractus
AAAAAACTTTTCAGAGCCAAAGTTTATGTTTCCAAACCATTTCTTGTTTTTTTGCCAGAACAGTCAAGAGATTCAGTCCCGTTATGTGAATACAACTAAAAGCAGCAATTTAGGAAGCTGGTTTGTATGCTATCAGCATTTTTCTTGAAATGTTGATTAATTTGAACACTCAATACATTAATCCACTAATCATTTAGCCTCCCCATTATTGGACATTTCTACTTAGATTTCTACCCAGTGACATGCAGAAATAAATGAAAGAATGTCTCATTAGTTCTGATGATGATACACTAATATATTGAAGTGCTGAGTGTAGTGTTAAATTTGGGATGTTGAGCAAAGTCTGAATCAGAGTAAGTTAAGAACCTGTGGAAAAATTAAAAAGATAATGAGATAAAGACAGAGCAGCAGTAAAATAAAAAAAAGGTGAGAGGAGGATAATAGTTTGTATCAGATCTGATTGTCCTTGAGTGCACCGTTTGTACAAGAGCCAGCGAAGCGAATGGCCTAATGTGACCAGAAAGAAAGAAAACAATCTTCAGAAAGTCATCCATACATCATCTGAGTGCAAACCTCCCTCTGTATCCATCACAGCTGTCACTTCTTTCTTTTTCTTTAAAGCTAAAACATCAGCAAAAAAAAAGACACAATTGCTGCTATTTGACATGCTCAACATAGCATGCATTCCCCGTGGAGCGCGCTGGTTATTAGTGCACCATTCATCAACTCCTGTCATGAAGACAGGATAGAGACCTGCCAGCACCGAGCCACAATATACGTCTACCACACATGAATATTCATTTGAATTGGCACCAACTATTGATACACGACACCAAATCTATACAATCAAGAAGCATAACTGTCCATGTCTTTTCTGGAAGTGTGTGTGTGTGTGTGTGACAGGCAGGAAGAGAAAGTCGAGAGGCCCAGCCGCTGTCAGCAGTCGGCTCTGGGTGATAAATGATGAGGCAGGAATATGTGTTAAAGAATTATCCCTCTGCTTCATACATGTCTATGAAAGCTGATCAGTCCTTACTGGGGGGGGGGGGGGATAAAACTTGATGAAATAAAACTTGATGAATCATTTTTGTTATGAGCTCCTCTTCTCCAACGGTGTTTGTGATTTGCACTGGAACATATAAACATTGTATTAATCCAAACCCTGCACCTTTAGAAACTGACAAGTCTGTGTTTAAAGTGAAATCATTTTTATAGTTTTCGCTGTTGATGTGGTTTGTTTTCCCTGTTGATTATGTTTAACTAATTCAAGAAAATGCTAATAAATCATTAGTTTACTAATTTCTGTTTTCAGAGTAAATAAATTGACTGCAACTTGAATGAGAAGTGTTCAGAAAAAACAGAAATGGGATTTTCAATGCCTTCATTAGAAATGTGTACTGACATCTGCTGAGGAAAATCATGTGATATGACTGAAAGCTCCAGAGCAGCCAATGACTTCTGCTGATTTAAAGGTAAAGAGTGAACTTCTATACTCTTAAAAATGCTAAATTGACTAATTCTTTAAGTTTGTTTCTACTTATAGAAAAAAAAGTGCAAAATTTCAATTTTTCTGCAGGCAAAACTTGCAATTTATCCTGGAGAAGTTGGCCAAAAGCTGTAAGATAAAGAAAATATAAATCATTAATAGCTTTAAGAACATTAAAAAACCTTTTATTCTCTTTAAATAATGATGACGGCATAAGTAGTTTTGCATTAATGGAGTTGGCAATTTGTCAGTGTTATTTTAACTGAATGTAATAGTGAGTTTTTTAAATCTCAATTTTTTGCCTGTCTGTATTTACTGTTGCACAGGAGACTGAAGCCTAAAGAAACAAAAAAAAAGTTAGTGAGGGAGTCGAGACAACGCACGGCAGTAAATAATGATTGTCTCGATGCACAGGAGATTTTAGAAGCAGTAATAGCAGGCTGTTATGTGGGCCAAATCTGTCCCCAAGGACGACACTGGATTAACCAACATCACTCAAATCACACAACTGTACACACTCACACAGACACACACTGAACTACTGGTTCACAAATAAAGCTGACCCTCCTTCTCGCTTATCTAATAGAGGAGACTAGAAGAGAAAATAAGAAGGAAGGAAGGGGCGAGGGAAGATAAGAGAGAGTGTGTGTATGTGTGTGTGTGTGTGAGAGAAAAATGAGATCTGAAGAGGGAGAGAGGAGAGAAAGAGATGGAGAGGGAGCAGAGAAAGAGGACAGGCGTTTCAATAATTCACAAACTCCTGCTTCATTTAGAATAGAATCAGAGCCCAAACTGGACCTGCGTGTCCTCCACGCTGCACGTCATCCACAGCGGCCGGCTCGCTCAAAAACCCTCTGCCTTCTCCGTGCATGTGCAGTTGTGCAAGAGCTTGCAAAAAGGGATAAGGCCGGCTATGTCAACCAGCAGACATGGATTTCTATTAAAGGAGTAATGTGGATTCATTAGTACGGCTGGTGGAGTGGGAGGAGAGGTGAAAGGGCCGAGAAACAGACTGCGATACATCTTTACATTAGAACTCTGTTTCAAGTTTACAGGATCGAGTATGTTCAGCACCTGAATGCACAAAAACCACATCGCTACTACCAGCAGGATCTAAAAATACTTATAAAACTGGCAACTCCATGACTCCTGCGTGTTTGTGTGTGTGTGTGTCTGTGAGGCAACAGAAGTCAATAGTTCTGCACATAGAAACAAACAGATGGATCCCTGTGTGTGTGTGTGTGTGTGTGTGTGTGTGTGTGTGTGTGCATGTATGTGTGGTTGTAGGTGGAATGCATATGTCTTTTCGCATGTGTGTGTGTGTTTGCTTGTTGGGAAAAATGTCTGCATGATTTTTTTTTTTTTTAATGCACACGCATGTGAATGCATATTTCCATCTGATGGGGCGGATTTGCATGCAAAGTCCAAAGCTGAACACTTTCCAGGAATCGTGCAGTTCTTCACTCCAAAATGCCACTAACACACTAGGAGGGAAACAAACAGCGTTCCATGAAAGTCATTACTCGAAATATCAACCAGCTGAGGATAACAAGCCGAAGAATCTTACTGTTTTGTGAGTAAAAATTTCATCATGATGCATTTGAAAAAAGACAGAACAAAACAAAACTTTAAGCTAAACAGGCTGTAGATCAAATAGACCAGATGGAACAGCAGGAGAGAGAGATGGCAGAAACAATAAAGGCATAGAAGAGGAGGTGTGTATGCATGTGTGTCTGGTGTGTATGTGTGCGTGAGGGCGTGTGTGTGTGTGTGTGTGTGTGTCCATGAGGCTACGGCATGTTTGTATTTGTAATGATTTACATGTGTGCCTGTGTGTTCGTGTCTGCTCCTGTCATTCACGGTGACCTGCAGCAGCAGGCATCTCTGTTATGTAATCCTAGCTGTCAAACACATTTACACACACCTCCGCATGCACACACACACACACACACAAACACACTGTCCAAACTCACACACACACACACACACCTCCCAGCGCCTTCAGCTCAGAGGTTATTCTCGAGTTGTGGTGAGAAAAGTCTGCATGCTATCTCAGCACAATCAAAAGCGGTGTGTTCATCTCTCCTGCAGCTGTTTAATAACTAACTAGCAGGTCAAGTTCATCACCATTTATAACCCTGCTTCAGTATTTAAGGATGACCAAACGTTAAAACCCAATTAAGCTTTCAGAAGAATGTATGGTACAGACACAAGCTTGTTATTAGTCTGTTAAAAGTGAAAAAATTGTGTTTTCGTGCGACCAATCTTTATATTCCTGCTTGTCTGCTAACAGAATAACAAGTGGACATGCTTTTGTTTCATGCCTATGCAAACTCCTGTTTTTTGGTTCATATTTATGAATGTGACATTATAGCGGTTCATTCCTCCCTCGCCATGTATGTTTATATAACCTCCCAAGCAACAGTCAACACCGCCTACAGTTATGTACAGTGGCAGGCTTGTTGCATTGTGCTGCTGTGTGATGTGTACAGCACGTTCCCCATCCAGGGCTATCACAATGCTGTATGAAGTCCCACCGGAGTCTAGCACCACAGCACTGAATTATTGCATGAGAGGTGCTGTGCTATACAAATGCATTCATGAAAGGTCCAAAAGAAATATATTTTATTTATCTGTTTGATGAAAAATGTGTCAGGCGACTGGCAAGACTCATGTAATTCATCAGCTGCTGCAATGTGTGTATTTTTTCAACAGAGGCCAAATCATTTTTCAAATTTCAAATCAGACACTTGAGAGGTCTGTTGAAGAGCTAAATTGATTAGTCTAT
The DNA here is from genome assembly GCA_029783725.1 of Acanthurus tractus. Taxonomy (NCBI): domain Eukaryota; kingdom Metazoa; phylum Chordata; class Actinopteri; order Acanthuriformes; family Acanthuridae; genus Acanthurus; species Acanthurus tractus. The sequence goes on from JAQNCA010000008.1 coordinate 9,786,306, forward strand.
TAAAAGATTTTTTGATTAGTTTGGCAATCAAAATAACAAATGAGTCATTTCTTAACAGAAAATCCCCCAATTTTTCTTGGTTTCAGCTTCTGAAATGTGAGGATATGCTGCTTTTCTTTGTCCTATATGATACTAGACTTTTAATACTATTGGTGGAAGATGCTACTTTGAACTCCAGGAAATGTAGGTTCAACATTTATTATGATATTTTACATAAAAAGACACTCATCTATTATCTAAGAGTAAAAGCTGCAAATGAAACCAAATGAAAATAATATTTAAAGAATATATATTCCTGTTCGGCAGAATTTGAAGAGCTAGAGTACCAGAAAAAAAGATGTCTGGTTAAAATCAGTTCATCTATATATATTTTCTGTGGAAGTGTGCAATCAATCAAATACCGTAACTTTGAAAATGTCTCAGGTATTTGTGTCGAATAATGTCTGACAGCTATCACCATGGACTGTTTCATTAAAATCCCTCAACCGAAGCCTTTTTGCTATTGTTAAAGCATCGTAGAAACCACAGGGCTCTACATTAGCCCCGAGTTCACTCCGATCCCCCAAGTGAAGGAAAACTGGTTTAGCTCGATGGGCTATTAGCCTGCACCTCTCCACACATAAAAGGATTGAGTAGAAGAGCATGAGTGGATGGTATATAGGGATACTGGTAAGTGGCCATCCATCAGCGCTCCCATACAGACTGCGCCGACAATTAAGTGACGGCAGAAGGCCTGATGTATACAGCGCCATACAGTACAAGAATAATGGTGTGATTTCTTTTTTTTTTGAGACAGCCACCCAGAATCCCACAGCAAAACGTTTGTTTCCCAGATAAGCAATAAATCAGCTCTAGCGAAAAAGAATTAGGCTAATCCTGGAGACTAGCACAGACACACTGGTCTTAATGGGAATTTTATTTGTCTCCCTGGCTCCTGTCAAGCCAACTTGGCTGGTTTTCTCAAGTTAATTATCACAGAGGGTGGGAGGCAGCGATTGGAGCTAACAGCTCAGGTATCATATCATCAAATCATGAGCATGGACCAATTTGCCAATTAGAAACACCACTAGAAGTCTGCTCAGCCATGCCAACCTCTTGAGAAAAAAAGCAAAAACTGTCACAGACGGCAGTGAAAACTATTAAAGGAAGCGGGGAGAATGTGGCAAAGTCACCGACAGGGAGTTAGCAAAAGCCATGCAGAGAAAAACGGAGGGAAACTGACAGAGACATAAGAAGACGCAGCAAGAAGAAAAGGAAAAAAATGGAGGGAAAGTTGACAAAAAATAAAGAGATAACAGAAGCAACACGACACAGAGACAGAGTAACACACATCGAGACAGCGAGATATCGAGAGCAAACGGTAGGTGGGAGAGAGTGGGTGGTCAGAAAGATGGCACTTTATCATAAAGTCAGGCTGTAAAAGCAATAAACTCTCCATAGGTCTCAGCATGAGAACTTCCCAGGCACCACAAAAGGCCATCCCCATTCATCTTACTAAAAGCTAAAGTTGTGGAACTGAGCTCAACACCTCCGGAGGAAAAGTGTTAGTCCTCATGAATTCCAGACTATTTTAGGACTTCAAGGCATACAAACCATAAAAAAACATCTGAGAGCAGCTCAAATTTGTTGCCTCTGAGGTGAGGAAAGCATCTGCCTTTTTTCTTTTTTTTACACACGAAAAGAAACAAAACCCAGATCTGGAGCTCTACTGAGACTTTTGACGATTCTGAAAGTTCAGTGTGAAGGATATAGCGACCTCTAATGATGAGGTTGCAGATTGCACCGGACTGAGGTTCCCTTTGCTAAGCCATGAAACTCACGGGGAAAATGTGAAAGGCCATTTCTAGAGCCACTGTTCGGTTTGTCCATTTTGGGCTACTGTAGAAACATGGTGTTGCTCCCTCTATGGATACAAAAGACTCGTTCTAAGATAATGAAAACACATTAATCTTATTTAAGGTGATTATGTACTACTGAAAACATACGTATAAATATTATATCCCACTTTTGCTCTATTCTAACTCCAAATTCTACACACAAAACCTTTACATTGCATTTAATTGGTGTTTTTTCTAGAAAGTGACTTTATGGATACAATAAATTTCTATGAAAACTTTGAAAACTATCATTTAAAAATTAATAGTACAGTGGTACAAATTGTAGAGATGACATTTGTCCAAGAAACAACACTAGTACCTCACCTGGTGGGAGAACCTGTAAATTACGTGCTCTGTCCTTTCTCCAGGTAATTATCATCCTCTGATGCGATCACCCCCGCCGGTCGCCTCCCACCAGCACCCTCCTGTGTCTCCCTATACTTTCTCGTCTCCCTTCTCAATTGTCCGTCCCTGTGCATTTCATACAGAAGGTGTGATTGCATTAAGCCGCCGGGAGCGAGGGCATTCCCGGGGCCGCACTAATGCACGGAGCAGAGTGTACCGAGTGGCGACTGGAGGAGAGCTGGAGAAAGGTTGCAGAGGGGAGCATCCATTACTATAATCATTTTACTTCACTTGAAAAGGTGGCTCTCAGAGTGGCTGCTGTAAAAGGAAGGAGACGGAAAAGACAAGAGAGAGAGAGAGAGAGAGAGAGAGAGAGAGGAAGAAGAGGAAAGACGAAGAGAGATGAGTGGAGGGAAAAGCCTCTCATGGCTGTTAGTAAATCCGAAGCGCAACTTCATTTTTCAACCTTTATTGCTTTCTCACATGAGTACCCAGAGCACCCACACAATAAGCAAAGACATTCCAGTGGTATATCATTGTCCCCTTCGCGCGTCTGTAATATCCTTGAGCTACCCTGAGACGAGCATTTTCAATAACGGCAATTAACAAGTCAGAGCACGACAGCGATCCCAGCTTTAACATTATTCACTTTTCAGCTTAAAATGCACGAGCCATAAATCAAAAGTGCTAATCCAACGACCTGCTTACAAACCAACCAGCCAATTCCTGCTATTAATACAGTAAAAACCAAAACAAAGGCCACACAGAAGCAATATGTTGCTCCATGCAAACAATGAGGGATATCTTTCAAAGTGGGGGCGGAGGACAGGGAATACCCTGAAGGAATAACATCTAATGCAATCAGATCGCTCAGGCCAATTAGTCGGCACTAGCCTAGCCAGAGATGATGTCAGTCATCATTACTCATAGCTTAATGCTATAAAGCAGAAGGGAATCAAGAGCAAACAAAGAAAAGAGCAACAAAAGTGGGTCGGAGTTAGGAAGGACAGTGGATTAATCACGCCAAAGGCAGACAAGCAGTCTTCTGTGAATAATGGCAGCCACAGAGCAGACTTACACAAACACACATACTACTTAAGTTCTTGAAAACACACACGTTTAATGCAAAGTTAAGAGAAAATGCTTAAATGTGTTATACTTAGAGATATTTTAAGTTACAAAGATACAGTGAGCGGCCCAAAAATGCAGACGCAGGCATCCGCCCCTATTCCCACACACACACACCCACCCACACACACACGGGCACAGTCACACTTCCAGACACACACACACACACACACACACACACACACACACACAATGTTCCAGCACATGTATGGCTCATTACTAATGACCTACAGCAACATGTTTTTCCATGCTGCTGGCTCAATTCCAGTCGATACCCCACAGCTCCACATGACATTTCACATTTCACTTACACATGCATTTCAGCACGCACAAACAAACCACTGAAGGCTCTGTCTCTAACACACACACACACACACACACATCCATACACTGTACACACACACACACACACACAGGCACACATGTACAGATGAAGGTATACGCCGTACTAACAAACATGTTGAATCACTATTACACACTTGCAGAGAGGACAGAGTAATGGAACATAATGGTTGAGCCAAGCAGATGTGTGCATGCTGATTAGCTCCTATGGGGGGGATGCTGTTGCCACCCCCCCCCCCCATCCTCTGTGTATGTTATAGGCTTGACTTCGCCATCTTCCCTTTGTAAACAGGCGTTGGGTTCAGGAACCATGAGGAGCTGCTGCAGAGGTTTTATCATAACAGAGTTATATACTGGGATTGATTTTTATTTCGTGTTTTCTCAGAGCAGAAAGAGCAGAACAAATGTGTTGTTTTAGTAACAGCGTGACACGGCTGCTTTGTCAGGTGGAATTTTGCAGAGAAAGACAGAAGATGTGCCGCTGTGCTGTGCTACAAAGCATCTCTACCCTGCAGGAGAGGTTTATGCCACAGTTCCTTCAGTTCTGCATCTGGACCATGAGAGAGAATTCGAAGATAAATATGCTAATTTGTTATATATGCTTTTAATTAGGTAAACTTAAAGTAATATTAGCCAGAAAGTCTTAATCCACCATGCTGTATTTAATGGATAATGGTTCCCTTTTGCTCTTTCTCTCCACATTGAGGTTTGAATATGGTAATAGGTAAATAAAGTCACACTGAAAGCTGTTAAAAATTCAGTGTTTTCAGCGAAATTGTTAAACGTTTTAATGCGGACCTAGACCCAGACTGCTAACGAAATATTCTTACAAATGGCTTTACAAAAGAGACATGATACGGTTTTATGAGCTTCTTCAAACAGGGCGGCCTTGGTAAAACATTCAAAAGTCCCTCATTGTGCTCTTTTCTTCTCTCCTGCTAAGAGTTTCTAGTGCGAGCACAATAGGCAGTCTCAGGTCAGCTTTTCCAATTTAGAGTGTCTCTCTTCTCATTCAATCTTCCACTCTTCATCCGTCTGCCTCCACATCTCAGTGATTCAGAGAAAAAAAAAAAAATGGCAGTGTGGATGAACTCAGGGACACCAGGTAAGGTAATTAACTAATTGTTTGCGCAGAGAACGGCCAAAGAATGTGTGTTTCTGTGTGTGTGTGTGTGTGTGTGTGTTCGAGGGAGCACCGGTGACAAGATAAATCAGGACATGGAGGCCAAAGTGAGACAGAGTGAGAGATTTGGGAGGTGGGTGGGGATAAAGGATGAAGGAGACATGCAGGAGAGAAGACAGGGAAAGGGAAAAATAGGGAGATACAAATTAAATATGTCTCAATTAAAACAAATCCTTCTCCGCGTCTGCAGCCAGCGCCATATTAGGGGAGAAGATGCTGATTTTCTTGGTTCATTCCAATAATCTGCTCTCTCTCTCTCTTTAAGCTGCATCCTCTCTTCTTCTGCTCTTCCCTCCCTCCTTCTCTCTCTCCTCTCTGTCTGTCTCTCTCCCTCCTTCATGTTTTTCGGGGCAGCTGCTGTAGCAGTTGGCAGTCTCAGGTGTGTGTATATGTGCCTGCGTGTGTTTCCCTTTGCTCTCCAAACCCAATTCAATCCTACTATGAGAGCTGGGGCCCAGATCAAATAAGGCAGAGCGCAGCTATTACAAGAAAGCAGAGACGGGGAAATCCACGCTCACACACAGGCGGAGACTGCGAGAAGGGGGGACCTCTGCATTCACTCTGGTTGTTTAACCCTCTAAAGGAAGAAATTCTGTACTAAACGTAACAAGTTTCTTGCTCCGGGAAACTGGAATGAGGTTTAAATGAATTTCTTGCACCTCTGACTTTCAATGCTATTAAAGCTAACCTTTCTCAGGCTAAAAACAAACAATGTGTAAACTTTTGACCCCCCTGCTGGATCCACACGAACTTTTTTTCTTGTTGGCTTGCAACCAAATTACTGCAGTCTAATGTCAAACAGCGGGGACAGGTTCAGTTTAGTTAGTATTGAGCGTTTCGACTGATAGCCTCGGGCGCTGTTGGACAAGTTAAGGCTCCTCTGAAGCTTTATTATGAAGAACATTGCTAGGTTAATTGGTAATTTGACATCTTTGAGATTACTGTGAGCCGTTGCTGCAGGCTGCGTCGAAATGTAACTCTGAGAGAGTATGTGGGAGTCATTTCAGTTTCAAATGAAAAAGGGAAAAAAAATCAATGTCTGAAAATGTAAAGCTAATATGAGGCTGTCAGATTTGCCCTGCAAGACGAGTTTACTCTTTTTCTTGGCATATGAAGTATCACAGCCTCGTTGTGCTACACTGGCATTAAAATGGAGCATAATTTGCGCACGGGCCCCTGGTGGTGTGTGAATTTTAAAGATACAGCTGACCTGTAATGTATGAAACTTAACGATCAGGTCGATGTGACGCTCCAATGACAGACAGCTGATCCTGAAATCTGAGCAGTGTCACAGTCGGTGGAGCCTCAACAGCAGAGCTGACAAAGTTTTATGTCTTATTTTATGGGTCTGTGATTTATTTTTCATAAACTCTAAGGGAGTTTCCGGGAAAAGAAGCATGTAATATGGCTCTCATTTTGAAACTGACTGCAAAGAAAGAACCTACATTAGATTGCTTTGTTAAATCATACACATAAACTTAATTTTCCATAATAATGTGATTTTATGCTTTTCTGTAGAACAAATACCAGAAGAGTCCTTTCTTATGCATGTAATTGTTTGGAATTAATTAATAGGATGTGGATGACTGTCATCATTTTGCCCATTATTGGTACCAAGTCATATTATTTTTCCAGGAAATATACTTGGAAATTATGAAAAAAAGAAGACATTTTCTGCCAAACATGGTGGTGTATGAAATATACAATAATATTATCAATTCTTGCATCTCTAGCACGCAGACCCAGTTCTTTGTTGCAGAGTTCTCATTTACAGTAACTGACCATTTTATCTTGAGATATTATTATAAAAAGTGACAATCACAACTATTCAAAATACAGGCTATTTTTAAAACACAGCTAGAAACAGCAGCTCCAGTGTGACGGCCAACAGTCAAAACATCCTGAAATTTAATTTTCCGAAACGGTTAGAAGAAATTTTTTTGGGTAAATGTGATATCTTGTTTTTCATATCATTCTGCCCTAAACACAAAGACACTAATGGCCTCTTTCTGAAGGTTAAAGAGAGAGAAAACAAAAAAGCTCAGATCTGTCGAAATGATTTTCATGCATTATTTTTTCTTTCCAGTTTTTTTTTTCAAACAACTGCATCCCATTTAACATGGAGATTTTTAACATACACAAGCAATTCAAGGGCAAAAACAGCATCATTTTAGTAACTCTTTCCACAAGATGTGTAAATGGTAAATGGACTGCATTTTTATAGCTCTTTCCTAGTCTTAGCAACCACTGAAAGCCCTTTACAACACGAGTTCACTCTTTCACACATACGTTTGTAAGATGCCACCTGCTCATCAGGAGGGATATTGATCCAAACATACACACTCACATACCCATGAAACAGCCAATCGAGGCTCAATATATTTCCCAATAACACTTTGACATGCAGAGTGGAAGAGTCACGGATCGAAACGCCGACCTTCTTAGCGAACGACCAACTCTGCCACCAGAGACACGGCTGCAGTGTTATCTTTCCAGTAGCATTAGCTTACCCTGCTGAACTCACTGTAAGATACAACGCAAGTCTTAACACACTTGGGAAATCTTAGGTGAGTGGATTCCCACTCCACATCCTCAACAAGCAGCTAAACAAAAACGAAACCATCCCCTATATGGGTGACTGACAGTCTGTATATGGTTCCCCCATTAAGAGCTATTTTCTGACATGTGTTGATCACCACGACTTGCCGCCCAGCGTCATTGTTCAAGCCTCTAGACTGTCAGCCCTCCATCTGCTCATTTCTGAGGCTTTCTGCTCAGAGAAAGGCAACTGTCAACAGCGAATTCACAAAAAAAAAGAAGAGGAAGCAGAAAGAAGGAGGGAGTGAAATGTGTAATTTCCATTCAGCAAGACTGATGGGAGAAGAAAAGAGGAGACAGAGAGGAAAAAGGGAGAGGGAGGGTAAGATTTGCAGGGGGGGGGGGAGGTTGAATGTTTTTTTTAAGGGGGAGATAAAAAACAGAAAATCAACTCATAAGACTACTTTGTATGCAGCAGTTTTGTTTAATTATATACTTTCCTTGTTTTTGTTTCATCTAAATCTTACCTTTCCTCATGTTTTCATCTCAGAGGCTCCTCTGATTTTAGGCCCCTCCTCACTAGTCCTCTCTGAATTGGTACAAAGTTAAATAATAAACTAATTAGTCTGCACTTCAAAACATATTTGTACAGTTATGAAGCGAGTCCCCGAGCACACTGAAGCACCTCACAGCAAAGTCTAATTACGCTGTTGGCGAGTCAAGCAGAACTTTATATTGCTGAAGGGTGAAAAACAAGAAGCTGTTTAGTCAAAAGTCAGGTAGGCTGCAGCTGGGATGAGACTCTGAGGACAGTTTTCTTTGAGTTTTGATTTTTTTTAACTTAGTAAACTTCTGAAAATCTGAAGTTTGATTGAAAAATAGTGCCATTATTTGGATGTGTTTGTGTGTAATCTCTTTTCCTTTTTTATTATGTCTTGAAATACATCTTGTTTTGAAAATAACAGCCCATCTGAGACGGTGAGCTGCAGGAGGCAGAGGAGACAGGATCGGTCACAGAGGAGTTTTAGGACAGAGGAGAGGAGAGGAGTAAAAGATGTGCTCAATGAGACCGAAAGGCCGGGATTGGCTCTCTCACTGTTCTCACTGTAAGCCCTTCTTTTCATTCTGCTCTCCCTCAGAGAGGGGCAGAATAGAGCTTCAGCACACAGCTGGTGAGACGGAGATAAAGGACTGACGGAGGAGCTTGAATAGATACAGCAGAGGGTGAGGAGACAGAGAGGAGGGGAAAAAAAAGAGAGGAGAGGAGACGGCAAAACCGAGATGAGGGACATCAGTGGGAGGGTCAAAGCAAAGACTAAGTAAGCAGAAACAAAGCTCAGACAATCAAAAGACAAATCACATCAAGGGAAGAAGAGAGGGGGAGGTAGGAAGGAGAGCAGGAGCTCAGACAAGCCTGGAGAAGTTTACCCTCCAGACCAAAGAGACATTAAAAAACTCCATCACAAATGAGCCCAACAGCTCTTTTGATATTTATGTTACAATTTTTATACTGACAAAACATCTATATGCAAAAAACAATGCGGCACTGAGCAAGGAACAATATAAACAGAGGGGTTTCCCAAGCTGGTGGCCACCTGAGTGGTCTCAGCTGAATGTGAGGGGCAGCGAGCTAATAAAGGTATCAGAAAGAAACATCCAAGTTTCTGTTCAACAGTGATATTTTTTGTATTTTTCTGATGTTTGTCTCATTTCTGCTTTTTTTAACATGTGAAAAACGATTCACTTTGAGCTTTCGAAGGCAAACCATGTGATGTAAACGTCAACAGTAGGATTCAATACATGACACCTTCATTTAAAGTCAGGTCTCCCAACATTTGCTGTTATCTTTCAAAACAAGTTCAAACAAACAGTTAAAGCAGGAAAAAATTGTTCATTAGTTTAACTGGCTGCGAGTCATAATAAAGCTAAAACTCACTACAAAGAGTCATGAGACAGTACAGCTAGGAACCACTTATCCAGATCATCCAAAGTTATGACGTCACTATGACACATTATTGTTATTTTTTTCCTAGAAAGAGAAAATGTAGTGTCAGTTGGCTCACTTTCACAGCTGTAGTCCAGCTTATTTGGTCCAAACTAAGAGAGAGAAGTGATTCATTTTCACTTCTGATCCATTTTGCGTCTTTTCGCACGATGCTTAAGTAGGAAGTTACATGGACTGACAGGTAATAAAATCCCTGCAACAGTTTTGGTTAGTCAGTGTGCATCAGACAGCAACACGTGAACTCAGCTGGGAAACATTCTGGTGGATGAGAAAAAGTCAGTGACATTTTCTGCATCTCGTGTTTTTATTATCTGCCATCACTTTGAAATTTCCCATGAAATAATAGTCACTGTGAAGATTTTTTTTAGTCAAGAACACAAACAAACCTTTCTTGAATAGAAGACATAATATGAATGAGACCTTTTCCTACATGAGACTTCCATCCTACCTGATCAGAGGAGGCAGAGCTTCTTGGGCGGAGTAGGTGGAGCCTGCTGCTGCTCAGTTGAGAGCTGACGACCGACTGGATCTGCAGTTCCTGGTGTGAAGTCTGGATCTCTCTGCCGATGGGAGGGAAGTGCTCTGGGTGTCTGCGCCGTCTGTCCACGTCCGTCCGTCTGCAGGTGCTGTCACCATTCCCTGCACAGCAACACGGAGAGACAATATTTTCATCACATGATCAGGGCTTGTTGTAGCTCTATTACGACTGCATAATAACCAAATTAACCGCTTAGAAACTTCAATCATCAGCTTAACCTTCTGCCAAGTGTTATTTCACACAAAACGATTTGCTCTCAGTTTTAATGGCAGTTGTGCAGAACAGCAGCAGACACTCCCACAGCTAACAACTAGCTCATTTAACAGCTTGCATCCAGAATTTATTGATCTCTCTAGTTAGCTCCTAAAGTCGGCAAGACAGTGCACTAATCGTTCAGTGCTGACAGTAAATGAAGGAGAAGGATACTGTGAAAAATATCACAACAACAGAAAGTGGGGATTTTTGCAGTTCTTTGCTTCTACATCAACATACATGCAGAATTATGATACATATGAATAATAATTTAACTTTAACCATTTAACTTTGGATGCATATTGATTACAACTCATATAGAGCCCCCTGTTCAAAACTAGCATCCATGCTAAAGCAAGTTTTCATCCGCATCTGATACCATGACGATCACTGTCCCTCTACTATCCTCCCTCTCTCCTTTTCTCTTTCTCTCTCTTCTGAACAAACACCCCTTCTATTTATACACTGAGGCCCCATCGGCATGGCAACCACACTTTGTTTATCCACATGAGACACTGGGTTGGTGTCCTCCCTTTCTTGTTTAAATAAAAACATAGTTATTTGCAGGCATTTAGGTCTCTTTCATGAGCTTGGCCCCATTTTTCCTGTGGACATTGTTTCACTTTGACCAAATGCCTCCGCTAAACTCAGAGCTATTATGATGAAATAGAAAGCTGGTAACTGAACTGGTGCTTATGTGGAGACGGAGTTCGGTTTGTTTGTTGGTTTTCTCATTGTTTGGGTCACAGCCTGGCAGAGTTGTTGTTAAAACGCTAAAAATATTTCATGCTACAACTTGTCATGTGACTGAATACATGGATCCAGTGTAGTTTTTACGAAGCTCTGTCATAGAAACTGATATAAAACTGAAACAATATGTGGGAAACAGCACAAGACTATCACAATTCTACTTTTCTGCTGTTTTTTCATCCTCTACTATAAAGGCCACTTTTAAGTCCAACAGGTCAAAGACTGAAAGATCCAGCAATGCACAAATATCTACTTAAAGTAGCTGATTAAACCACTGAATCCTAAATTACATGGTGACAATGCAAAGTAGCCTACAGTGGATCATATCTAGCATCACCCAGGTGTGAATCTAACTTCATGAAAGTGTTGCAGAGTGTTCCTGGAGAGGAGTTCATCTTCTCCTTGTAAGTAAATGCGCTAAAGTACCTAATTTGATGCACAAGTACAGAGAAATATGCTCGCTGCACCCATCAAAGGCAGCCTTCTCATTTACAGCAGCCCCGGAGGCTGTTACCATGGTGACAAAGACATGTCCCAAGGTCATGGGGCGGAGCTCAGCGTTGGTTTTGAACCCTGAAACAAGACATCGCCTTGGCAACAACAAATCAGGTCAGTTGACCATGTGACAACGAGGCCCTTGGGAACAAAAAACAAAAAAAAAACTGAAACTGAAGCGCAGTTTTTCTTGTTTGCACTAAGTTGACACAAACCCAACAAGCCTGCAAACACACGAGCATGCAGGCATGTGAAACTACAGGACACGTGGTGCACACACACAAAAAACAAATACATGGATATCTAGTCACGTACACACACACACTTACAAAGCCACAGCAACTAGAAACATAAACATAAGGAATCCAAGATGGAAACATTTAGAAAACAAATTTAGCAAAGAAAACACACTAGCTGTCTGACATGTTGTTATTGTTGTTATTTTTGTACATTCAGCTCAGCCTCTTTAAGAATGAGCAGTTTTCTGTCACATGTCATCCACTTAAACTTAGTAATTTATTCTAAAAACGTCTTTTTTTTTTGTTAAGTATATAAATAATAAATAATGCAAAATAACAATGGAAAGTTAGTTAAATATGATCAGACGTTTGATTCAAGCTTTCTGTAGCCAAACCTCAGCTGTCTGCGCTCAGTGTCACACAAATCTGTTGGTCGATACCAAAAGTAGTCTATTTACTGTCTGGCTTAAAAAAACTTTAAATGTACCGACTGCAAATGTGTACCGTTTGCATAAATTAACAGCTTAAGTAGTATTTGTAGACACACCTAGGGTTTTATTACCTAAAAAATGCTTGTTTTATCTTTAGTTTCAAAGGTAGGAAAAGTTCTGTTTTCTTATTAAAGAAGAAATTCCCAAACTTATAGCTGTGTCTCTCCTTATCCAGAGCTCAAAGGTCTCATTAATTGGGACTCCTTCTGTATTTATATTCAGAGTTTTATTCAGAATTTACTCAAGACCACCTGAATTCATGGCAAAAGCTGTCTAACCACATTTGTTACTTCCTGGCTGTTTTGTTATCACAAAAAAAGAAAAGACAAAAAGTCCAGTTTCACTTATGATGCGTTAAAGGCTGTAATTGTGTCCATGGAGATGAGGATCTGCTGTGAACCCATTATCACACAGCCTGCGAAATATAAAGTTAGCAAGGTGATCATGTATCAATTCATCAATTAACATCCATCAGTGATTGTTTAATCAATATAAAGACAGAGTTTTTCACCTTAAATTAGCTTGTCTGTCTGTTTTAATGAAAAAAATGGCCTGAATATTGAGGGCAGTGTTTGTAAATACACATTTACACGTTTATGAAAACACACATACTCACACACACAAACTGCAAGTTTTTCCTCCTACTCAGCAGGCAAGGACTCAGTTCCCTGTCTGCAGCACAACACACTCAGTAATACTGGCAGCCTGAGTATGCATTTGTGTGCGTGTGTGTGTGTGTGTGTGTGTGTGTGTGTGTATGTGTGCGTTTGTGCATCTCCATGTGCACCTATGAAACCATGCCCAGCCCC